>APFE030704260.1:251645-267206 GCA_000404065.3 Pinus taeda | reverse complement strand
ATCTGCAGGATTCTGGCTAGTGTGTATCTTTTCCAACTTCAACTGTCCATCTTCCAATGCTGACTATATGAAATGGTACTTGAGCTGTATATGTTTAGTCTTGGAATGAAATGCAGAGTTCTTTGCAAGATGTGTGGCACTTTGGCTGTCACTATATAACCTGCCCAACTCTTGCTTCTTACCCAATTCATCCAAAAACCTTTATAACCAAATTATTTCTTTACTAGCCTCTGTAGCAACAACATACTCTACTTCTGTTGTTGAAAGTGCAACAACACTTTGGATTTTTGAAACCCAACTTACAACTGTTCCACCTATAGTAAATACATATCATGTAGTGCGTCTCCTGTTATCTCTGTCACCTACCATATCTGCATCAACATATCCCTGTAGAGAAATGTTTGAACCACCAAAGCATAATGCTTGATTTGTGCTACCTCTCAAATACCTGAGAATCCACTTCACCACCATCCAATGTTCTTTTCCTGGATTGTTCATGTACCTGCTTACAACTCCCACTGCATGTGCAATATTAGGCCTTGTGTAGACCATTGCATACATTAAGCTTCCAACTGTTGATGCATATGGAACTTTAGACATATGAGCTAGTTCTTGCTGAGTCTTGGGACATGCCTCCTTACTTAATTTGAAATGGCTAGCCAAAGGTATACTAACTGGATTTTCATTCTGCACATTAAAACTTTTCAACAACTTTTCTATGTACTCACTTTGAGACAATGTTAATTTGTGATTCTTCCTGTCTCTAGTTATTCTCATACCAAGGATTTATTTTGCGGTACCCAAATCTTTCATTGCAAATGAGTTTGCCAATTTCCTTTTGAGTACATTTATTTCCTGCATGTTAGAACCTACAATAAGCATGTCATCTACATACAATAACAATATAATATAGCTTCCATAATTTTGCCTTTTGAGATAAACACAATGGTCAGAGTGACATCTAGTATAACCTTGTTCAGACATAAACCTGTCAAATTTTAGATACCACTGCCTTGGAGACTGTTTTAAGCCATACAAGCTCTTCTTCAACTTGCACACTAGTTTCTCCTTCCCTTTTACCTCATATCCTTGTGGCTGCTGCATATATATTTCTTCCTCCAAATCCCCATGGAGAAAGGTTGTCTTTACATCTAACTGCTCAAGATGTAAATCTGCAGCAGCTACTAGACTTAGAATAGTTCTAATTGAAGTCATTTTCACAATAGAAGAAAATATCTCATCAAAGTCTATACCCTTTTTATGTGCAAACCCTTTCACCACAATTCTAGCTTTATACCTTTTTCTACCTCCATCTTCTTCCTTCAACTTGTAAACCCATTTATTCTGCAATGTTGCTTTACCTGCAGGCAACCTGACTAAGTCCTAAGTCTCGTTATGTGCTAAGGAGTACATCTCTTCTTTCATGGCTTTCTCCCACTTTTTCCTAGTTTCTACCTGCACTGCTTTTTCATAACATTCTGGTTCCCCAGAATCAGTCAACAATACATAATATAATGAAGGAGAGTATCATTTAGGGGGTCTACTTATACTGGTAGATCTTCTAACACCACTTTCAGGTGTTTGAGGTGCTTGTTGTTGTTGTGGTTGTTGTTCTATTTTTTGATCATTATGATTTTCAGGCACCATCACTTTTCCTGTGATATCGTCAAGCACTATTTATTCTCTGTTTTCTTTTTCTTGTTTCTTTTCCTGCAACTAATTCTTATACAAGACCTTTTCATTGAATATTACATCTCTGCTCCTAATGATTTTGTGATTTTCATAATCATATAAGCCAATAACCAAAATCATTAACACCATTGTCAAATAAAGGTACATTTTTTTGATTTGCCTCAAGCTTTGTTTCTATTTTTCTTTGTTAATGTGGAAAAAGGATTCACAACCAAAAGTCTTTTAAAAAAGAGTAGTTTACCTTTTTACCTGTCCATGCCTCCTTTGGAATACCACCATCCAAGGAACTTGAAGGCCCTTTGTTTATTAGATAAACAACAGTATCTACAGCATCTGCCCAAAATTGTAAAGGCAATCCTACATGTAATCTCATGCACCTTGCACGCTCCATGATTTTCCTGTTCATCCTTTTTGACACGCCATTTTCTTGCGGTGTTCCTGGAACTATCTTCTCTCTATGAATTCCATTCTCTGAACAATACCTATCAAACTCTTTGCTGCAATATTCACCTCTATTATCTGATCTGAGACAATTCAACCTTTTTCCTGTTTCATTTTCAGCCAAAGCTTTCCATTTCTTGAAAGTATCAAATACATCAGATTTATTTCAAATAAAATAAATCCAGGTTTTTCTGGTTGCATCATCAATAAAAGTAACATAATAACAAGAACCACCAAGAGATGATACCTGAGCAAGTCCCCATACATCTGTATGCACAAGCTCTAATTTTTCGCTCTTTTTTTCTTTCCCAACTCTAAGGAATCTGACTCTCTTCTGTTTTCCATAAACACAATTATCACAGAATTTTAAATCAACATACTTCAAACCTAGCAATAAATTTCTTGAGTGAAGAATTTGCATCCCCTTCTCACTCATGTTCCCGAGCCTATGATGCCACAATGTCATATCTTCTCCTATAGAGGTTAAAGCATTAACAAAATTAGAAATACCATTGCATAAGTACAATGTACCAACCTTTTCTCCTTTTGTTATCACCAGGGATCCTTTAGTGACCTTCCAGGATTTATTTGTGAAAGTAGTTATGCAACCTTCACCTCCCAACTACCTTGTTGAAATCATATTTTTCTTCAGATCTAGAACATGCCTTACCTCCTTTAATAGCCATTGATTTCCATTTTTCTATTTTATGAAAACTGTACCCATTCCAATGATTTTACAAGTTTTATCATCACTGAATCGAACCTATCCAAAATTGCCTTGAACATAATCATGAAAATGTTTCCTATCAAGTGTGGCATGGAATGAGGCACCTGAATCTACCACTCAGGCATCAATAATATTTTCTAATGAAAGAATCATAGCATCTTTCAACACATCACCTGTTACATTCTCTTCATGATTGTTTTCTTGTTGCGCATCTCCTTCTTTTCCTTTCCGAGACTTGTAGTCTTTCTTCAAGTGTCCTTTCTTCCCGCATTTCCAGCACACTATCCCCGATCTAGGCTTGGATCTGCCTTTTCTTGAATTACTGTGATATCCAAAGCTCTTTCTTCTTTCCATTTTTCTTCCCCTAGACTCTACAGTCAAATCATTACCTGATGTCTCACCGGAGTTTTTCTGCTGCATTTCCTCGCTAAGGATTGCACCGACAACATCATCAAACTTTAAATTACTAGATCAAGACATAGAGTTACTAATGGCCATAACTAAACCATTCCAACTTTCTGGCAATGAGCATAGAAATAACAAAGCCCTAACTTCATCATCAAAAATTACCCCTATAGAACTTAACTGACTTGTAACTGTATTAAAATCATTTAAATGGTCTGTAACAAATCCACCTTCTGACATCTTCATATTAAATAAACGCTTCATAAGAAATACCTTATTTGAGGTTGAGGGTTTTTCATACAGTTTGGCCAATGCCGACATTAAACCCTCTGTTATCGTTTCCTTTGAAATATTAAATGTTATCGACGCCACTAGGAACAGTCATATTATTCCAAGTGCCTTTCTGTCGAGAATATCCCATTCTGTGTCTATCATAATCGTTCGCTTCTTTGTCTTTTCGCTCAATGGTAGGTATAGATCTCTCTGATACAGATAATCTTCCATCTGCATCTTCCATAGCTAGTAGTTTTGACCGTTGAATTTTTCGACCCTAAACCTACCGTCTTCCGCCATTACTCCCACTTGAACGAGGAACCCTTCTCTCCTGCGAGTTTATCAGCCAAATAGACCTTCAGCTCCGATACCAATTGTTAGAAAATTATATATTACGGAGCAATGGAACACATAAAATATTGCAGAAATATAAACACAAAAAATGCACAAAACAAGAGAGACACAAATATATGTGGTTCACCCAATTTGGGCTACGTCCATGGAGAAATAGCCAGTCCTTCTTTTATTATATTATCTAGCAACTGAAGAGATACAACCTACAGCAGATTCGATGTAACATCCTCTTCGCTCTCAATCTCCTCTCTCTTCCTCATTCAGAATACAAATATACATAGACGCAATACAATCCCCTCATATATAGTGAAGGGTTACCTTCTAGGGCAAAAAACCCTAAATTAAACATAACTTCTACCATCAGATCATCCGCCTAATGAACGGCCCAGATTGACTAGAAATTACTAGACTTTTACAAGGCAATTTTACATTCTATTTTTTAGCTTTAGGGCGTGGGGGGGGGACAAGTCCCCCCCACGTGGAGGGGTGTACAGTCTTCCTTGGGTACACATTTGGATGAAACCTTTGAATACAGAATATAATCAGGCTCCACACCCAGCATGGTTGCCACTTCTTATCGCCTAGATTGACCTTAAGCTGAAGGGAGGCAATTCTAGGGTAACCACAAACCACGCTTAACCTGGTAGCTAGCCCTACCAGGCCGTGAGAGGGAAATCTCCTTATGGATATCAGTCAAAATTATTGGATCAAATAGGGATTTTAGGCTAGGTATAGTAGCTCAAAAGGTTTGGTTTGAATTTGTTGGTGTTTTCTGGATCAGATGGAGCTGGGCAGCTTAGGTTTGGGAAATTAGGTCAGAATGCACGGTGTTCTATGGGGCAAGGTAGGTATAGGCTTTAGAACTTGAAATTAAGTGAGGTGAGGTGTCTAAGACCAGTGAGGAGCTAAGGAGAGCATGTGACAGTCATGGGTCCTTCTCAAACAACAGAAAACATAGAATATTGAATGATTCCCAAGGTAGAGCACTACAGACAATGGATTCTACCTATCTATCTTGATATCGTTCAATTAGAAGTAGTGAAATAGATTATGGCATACATAAAACACATAAAGAACTAAATAAACTATGCTAAAACACCATACCATAGGAATCCCACAAAAATAGCTGCAAGTCCTATTAATTTCCTTGGCAAACTGCTTATAATGGTGTACAATCAAGCTCTGAGCATCCATGTGAGTCCAACCTCATCAAATGACCAAGAAAACACATAATATAGACATCTAAACTACTCATCCTAACCTTTAGGGGTCGAATCCATGAGAAGAGGGTTGTTTCAACCATTTCCCAACAAAGAACTAGAATATAGGCAGTCACACAACTTGCCTCTAAAAAAGGGGAAATTGATTCATTTACCTCAAAACCACCTCTAACTAATGAATCTACCCTATAACACTATTTTACCATTACATTTACATGCCATGTAATCAATTACATTAGTGAAATCATCCATGAAGAGAGAGAAATCAAATTCACAATCAAAACAGGAAAATTTTAGTTCCCTGAGCAAAATGGCCCTAAGCGCAGCGCCACTGGCCAGAAGTGTAGCGCCACTTTCAGGTCACTTTTGGAGGCCTTCATAGCATCCCAATTGAGCCCATGATAGCTCATTGGAAAGGTATTCAAGTCCAGTTTCTGTCACAGATGGAATTTTTGAATTTGGAGGTCATTTTCTCCCTCAAAACTTGAATCGCCCAAGACTTCTTCTGTGTGTCCAAAAAGAGGCAAAAAGGTTATTTTTTGGTAGTTTTAGGACTTTTTGGTGAACCATATCTGCTCCAAAACTTCTGAAAATTGCTAGGGTGCATGTCCTCATCATTCTGAATCCAAAAATTTCAACCTTTTCTCCAATGGATGCCTCAGGAAAAAGTGCAGCGCCACTTCTGTGCAAATTTTCTATGTTAGGAATTTCAAAATTTCAAAAATGAAAAAACTCCTCAAAATTTGCCCAAATTTGGCATGGAGCACCACTATCAAGTGCTTTGGTTGGCCAAGGAGGCTTCACCCAACATATTCAACCTATATTGCTCTTTCTTTCCCTCTAAGGCTCTCCTCAACCTAGCTTTTAGCCTCTTGATCCTCATGTTACAAATTTTGTTACGAGTCATGTAATGGTAGGCCATGTGTCGAAGCATTTTCTTATCCTTGTTGGTCTTGTCAATGAGCCCTTCAAGATGTAGGTTGACTCTTTCAAGCCAAGTTTCCCTATCTTGTTCAATAGGAGTCAAAGTGACATGAGCCTCTTTGTCACTTTGCCTCTCAGTTGCTCAAGTCCCATGAGGACCTGTTTATGACTTAGTTGTTTGTTTTCTTGCTCTAGGTAAGCGATGAAATTTTTGAAATTTTCCCTCTCTTGAGTATCTAGATAAATGATCTTAGTGTCATGCTACTTGGGCTCATCATCATGCTCCTCCAACTAAAACTCCCTTTCTTGGTCATCATCCAAGTCATCTTCTTGTACCTTTTCCTTGCCTTTTCTTAGTTGCTCAACCTGTACCTGTTTTATCGATGTAGAAGGCAAAGCCCCTTCCACACCTTATAGAGATAACATTTTCCTGTGGACTAATGAAGAAGGCAATGTCCCTTCCACTTCCCATGGAGCAAACACTTGCCTAACAGCTGCAAACAACTTCCTTGACTTTCTCTGATATGTCAAGAACACTGGTATCTCAGTAGTTCTATTCTCTTTGGCATTCTCATCTATCTTCACCTTAGAATTACTAGAAGGTCTTCCTTGTCCATGTTTGCTAAGTGTTGAAGTTATGTACCCCTAGAGAAGGCATCGAAGGAGTGAGTATGGGTGATTTAGGAGTGAGGGGATGGGAGATGACCTTATGGGCTAGAAAATGAATGAGGGAGTAGGAATGAAAAAAATGAAAGGGATGGTTTGTCTTGTTTGAGAAATTTCCCTTTGGGAATAGGGATAAAGGGATAGGAAAATATTTTAGATTTATAGTGATAGGTGATAGGAGGAACAATGAGGGTTTAGGGTTTTAGGCATACTAGGGGCAAATTTAGGGTTTCATATTTACCATGCGAAATGATGCTTAAAAGTTTGATCTGCAAACCAAAACTGAAGTGAGGGAGGTAAAATTACTTTAAATGAAGGTAAGAGAGATAAATTTTGAAGTTTCTTGAAGTTTTGATGGTTTTTAAGCTCTCCTGCCAAAAGCGTTGCGCCACTGTCAAAAGCACAATGCCACCCTACCAAAAGCGCAGTGCCATCTTCAAGACAATTTTTGACTACCTTCGTAGTGTCCAAATTAGTTGTGGGTTAGCATGTTGGAAAGCTTGTTGAGTCTACTCTCCAGAACATCTTGAATTTTTCAATTTTGAGTTCATTTTCCCTATCAAAAGCTCAATCTCCCAAGACTAGTCAAAATGTGCAGAATGAGGCTGCCAAAATGCATAGTGTTGTTGCAGTCAACTTTTGAAGGTCTTCCTTAACTCCAAATTGAGATCATGATAGCTCATTGGAAAGATATTTGTGTTGAATTATCAGTTGACTCATCAAAAAATTCATTGGGTCATTCCATATAGGAGAAAATTTGATTTTACCAAGGTCACTCTAGAGGCGCATTAACCCTCCTAAGGCAAATGATGTTTTCGACATTTCTTCCAAACCATGAAACTTGTGTGAAAACTGAAAGATTTTTTTTTACTGGGTCAATTATGGACAAAAACCTCTCTAATTTGTTTCAAATTCATCTTTTGTTGCTCAAAAACACAGTTTGAAGAGAAACCATCCCTTATGTCTGGTGAATGGCTTGTTCCTTGGAACGACTTCTCGACAAATGATGGAGACCTGATGTTTGATGATATGAAATGGCCTCATACCTTCTGATATCCCATATGCCTCCTCTACGCAGATATTTCTGATCCCATAGCCATTCCTAGCTCAGTGGGAGAGGAATTTAGGGTTTTAGTGCTTAGTTCTCTTTTGATTTTGCAGGTGAATTGGTGCTCATGATGACTTGATTTTTGTAGTGGCAGGTGCTTAGCAACATCATCAGATGCTTAGGAGCAGTTGGGAACCAATATTACATATGGAAACATAAAAATAACATAAGAAATGAAGATAAAAACAAAATACTCTGATTTCACCTCAAAGGAAGTTTTGACATGAGAACTACATTAGGCTTTCAAAATGATAAATTATGGCTTTACCAATCATTATTGGCCTCCTCATGTCCTTGTTGATCATTATTGTCATGTAATTATTGGATTTGACCATGGTGGGACCCTAAAACCTAATGTACCAAACCCTAAGACCTAATTAAATGAATTGCAAAGTGGACATGAGCCATCTTTCTTAATGAAATGAGGGCTCAGTAATCAAAGCACATTCTCCACGAGCCATCTTTCTTCTTCACCAAAATGATTGGAGACCCACATGATGATGTGCTAGGTCTGATGAATCCCTTCTCGAGCAAATCCTTCATCTGCTTCTTGATTTATGTATTCTCTAAAGTGGACAAACTGTACATTCCAATGTTAGGCAATGGAGCATCTTGCTGCAAATTAATATCATGCACAATTTCCTTTTTGGGTGGCAAACCTTTAGGTTCTTGAAACAAGATATCATATTCCGAAACAACTTTTTCTAAATCAGCTTGCTATTTAGCATCACAGCCTTCAAATACATTGGTTTTATTAGGTTTCTTTTCCTTTACAACCATCAGTAAAAATTGTTTGCATGAATTTACAATTCATTTCATCTGCCCTGAGTTTATGAGAGTGCAGTTATTCTTGAGCTTATGAGCCCTTACCAAAGTATTTGATTCCATCTTTAACGAGTAGATACTTGTTCTCAGCTCTATAGAAAATATCTTTTCTATCATACAAGTAAGGACTTCCTAAAACAATTCCACATATATCCAGAGGAACTATATCTAACTCAACCTCATCTACAAATGTTGACCCAAAAGAAAACTTAAGTTTACATTGTCTAGTCACTTGTAGTTGTGCCTTATCAGTTAATCAACCTAATGGGTATGGTCTCTTATGAGGTGTAGTCAGTAATCCCAACTTCCTTACAATTGCTTCAGAAATTAAATTTACTTGTGAGCCACTATCAAACAAAGTATCAATCTTTCGATGTTTGGAAATAACTCGAATATGGAAAAGCTCATGTCTTTTTCTCTCATCTTCTTCATCATTAATAGATTGTGCAGAATTACTAGTAGATGCTTTGGAATTTTTACCTTTTATACCTATGGCTGCAATGTTTGTTTCATCTCCTGAGTCCGACCCCAAATCTTTCTGAATAGTTGCAGCAACCTTCTTCTTCTTGCCCTCGAACTTCTTAGGTCTTAGCTCTGGATGCAGAATCCAACAGTGCTCATCATCATGCCCATCCTTCTTACAGTGAGTGAATGAAGGCTTGCTTTTCTATGTAGTGTTGGCCTTCCTCTCTTCCCATTTCTGTCTTATTTTCTCCTTATTCTTGCTTGCAATGGGCTTGGATGATCCTCCAACTTCTGGGTTCCCATTCTTTCCTCTAGCTTCTAGATGTGTAGCTTGAACAAATACCTCTCTATACTAGTGGGATTAAACATGAGGATGGTGTGTCTCATGTAGCTGTGTAAACCACCTATGTACTTCAACAGAGTCTCAGGTGAGTCTAATGAAATTCCTAGAATCAAAGCTCTTTTCCTAAACTCTTGGGTGTAACCTTGTACACTTTGCCCTTTCAATTGGTAAAGAGTTTGCCAGCTCATCATGGCTTGCTCCATGTAAGATAATGGATAGAACTACCTTTTGATTGCAAAAACAAATTCACTCCAGACAGAAAGAAACTTACCATGTTTCTTCATGTCAGCTTGTGTCCTGCCTTCCCACCATACAAAAGCAGTGCCTCCGAGGCATAGGCTAGCTAGATGAATCTTACTCTTGTCTGAGTCAATACTCTTCACTCTACAATAAACATCAATTTATCTAATCCAATTATCCAGCTTCTCTGCATTCAACTCTCCATCATATATTGGTAAATCAAATTTAATATCTAATTTAATCAAAGATGTCTCCTTTCTATGTTCAGTGCTATTAGGAGGTGTGAGAAAGTTTTCTTCTTTCCCTTTGCGTTTTGAGTGGTCATGGAGGAGAGATTCTTCTTCACCTTTTTCTTTGGAGTGTGATGAATCTTCATCTTTACCTTTCTTAAACTCCTTGTACATTTCCTCTACCATGGACCTCATGGCCAAGAAACTATCTATGAATTGGGGGTCTGGTCCCAAGGGACTTTCTTCTAACATTTTCTTCTTAGGACATAATCTTCCAATTTCTGGGTTAGTTTCGACCAACTCTCCTTCTCCTAATTTAAGCTTTGATCTAGTTAGCATTCAATAACAAAATCCAGTACAAGCTTGTCTAACCTTAACAACCTAGGAGCTCTAATACCACTTGATCTGAAATTAGTCGTGAATGATCTCAGTTAATTAATGAAGGTATTACAAACTTATGTGCTAGGGGATGTCTATGTTATTTTATGCAACGGATCAATAAGATTGCAAAATACACAGACACTAAAATAGTAAGAGAACACATTAAGCAAACACATAAACACAATAAATTTAATAAGGAGTTCACCCAATCCTCCCGAGCTGCGTCTCCTAGTCTAGCCTTCAGTGGTGGCCTTTCTATTATGTCTTAAAAAGCAGATTTTTACAACAGTGAGCTCAAATTGAGTCTCACTTAATAGATAATGATCAGTAGGGATATACTTGGATCCCCCAAGTCTCTAGAGTACACAGAGTCCCCTTACTGAATCTCGACCTCAACTGGTCTCAGTGGTGTGAGTCCAATTTAGTACTCAATACCTAACAGGTATACATAGAGGATTTGCTCAAACCTCTCAAGCCTTCTCTGGAGTTCACAGACTCTCAGAATCTCTCTCTGTCTCTATCTATTGATGCTACCTTTTCTTTGCAGGTCAGCTCGGCTTCTCTGTTCTCTTCAATTTTTTTGCTTCTCTCTCTCTTTGCTCTCTTTTATTGCTTCTTCTCCTCCATGCTTTCTCTGTCTGTTCATGGCTTAAAGCCAATCTACTCCCTGACTATTCATTTCTACTTCCCGGCTCTCTGGATCTCCTACCTTTGTCTGTTGGAATTCCCTTGCTCTATGTCATCATCACTGTAACGCTTCATAGAGAGGTGTCCACCTGTTTCCTCGTGAAGTGAGTGTCAATTCTCTTTGAATGATTGTTATTTCCATTGCTCCAAGATCGCCCACGAAACTGTTCCCTCTGCCAACTCATCGGTCATGTCAAATCTCAAATCTTATTTGCCTCAGCCTATTTCCCTGTGGAATCTGGTCATCCATCGAATTACTTCTCCGCCATTGATCTGAAGCCTCCAAACCTTACGATCTCTATCCATATCACACGGGTAAGTAGCATGCCCTTTACCCACGCGATGAGAGCATTTTTCTCTCTCATTCGCTGGACGTGTGTCACCCATTGTATGGAATCGTGCGGGACTTGGCCGAACCCATTTACTGCTTGAGGGCCTTCCGATTTCTTGCCGGTTTTAGCGCGGGGCCCGCCTTCTGAAGGAATCGGAGATTTCCATGCGATTCTATTCTTTTCCCCATGACCAAGCGCTTGGGGCTTTCCTCCACTGAGGAGGACGCCCTGTATCAGAAATGGCCTCTATTTTTGGATCTAACTTCCCATTTTTCCAGTTTGTGCCAGCACGCAGTTACCATGGGCCAACGATCTACACGCTTGACCAAGGGTCCTCGTTGCTCCATGCTAACCACAAATTACCATTGCCCAGAGGTTATTTCTGATAAGCTCGAAATCCATAGAATTTTAAAACTTTGGTATGAGTTTTACAGAGTTCAGGAAATTATAGGAGTGTTTAAGGATCCAATTCATATCATGACCTTCCCACTGAAAAAGATTTTGTACCGCCAAAAGTTGGTTTTCAAGCATCGACTAAGTGAGGGTATAGCTGTCTCACTTGTCCAATCTCTATCCATTTTGCGTTGCTTGGCTTTGAACCCTTGAGTCCAATCATGAGGTACTTAACATCTCCCCTATGCATCATCCTCACCTTCCTGTCCAAAACTGTATCTTACTGCAATTCATTGAGATATTCAGGTAACATATAATCAATAGAAGGAAATTGACTCTACTCTTCGGGATATTCAATTAATGAAGGTTCAAATAGTCTCAAGCTATTTGCATTAACGACTAAGTAGATGTGCATGTAAGTTGGTAAATCAAGGCGAAAAGCATTCTCACCAATTTTCTCAAGTATCTTGAAAGGTCCATATCTTATTGGCTTTAGCTTTTTACCTTCACCTTGCATTTTGTCTTTGCTGATATATAGCCAGACTTGATCACCAACTTGGAAACTATGCTCCATATGATGCTTGTCATGCCTTGCCTTGTATTGGCATGGCTCTTTTCCAGCTGTTCCTGTACTGCCTGGTGAATCTCTTGGATTTGTTCAATGAACTTGGTTGCCTTTTCCACATCATTGTGTCCATTAACTGCTATGTCTTTACCAAAGAAAAAATCCAAGGGAGACCTTTGTGTGAAACCAAAACAGGTCTCAAAAGGAGATCTCTGTGTAGAAGAATGTTTTTCTCAGTTGTAAGCATGCTACACTTAACACAAATGTTCATCCCAAAGTTTGGGATGCTTGCTGCAATAGCCTCTGAGCAACTGGATCACTGTCCTATTGACCACTTTTGTCTCGCCATCTTTCTGTGGATGAAAGGTTGTGTTTTTCTTTAGTTTGGTGTCCATTAGTTCCCACAAACTCGACCAAAACTTCCCAACAAATTGGGTGTCTCGATCGGATACAATGGAAGTGGGTAATCCAAAATGAACCCATACATGCTGAAAAAACAAATTTGCAGTTTGTTCAGCTGTAATCTGTTTATTACAAGGTATCAAAATACACATTTTTCTGAACCTATCCACAACAACATACAAATAGTCATGACCTTTCCTAGATTTAGGCAGTCCTCCAACAAAGTCCATGGAAACACTTTCCCAAGGATGAGAAGGAATTGGCAATGGAGTGTACAAGCCTAGTTTTCTATTGTTGGGCTTTCTTTTAGCACACATGGTACACCCTCTTACATATCTAGAACATGTCTCATTCATTTTTGGCCAATAAAAAAATCTTTGCATCTGTGCAACCATTTTACTTACACCAAAGTGACCTGATATTAGAGAAGTGTGTGCTTCCTAAATTATCTTTACTATTTCAGTTTGTGGAATGCATAGCTTCCCACAATGATACAAGGGTTGGTCCTTAATCTGATAATCCAATTCTTCTACTTGTTTTCCTTGACTTAAAGTTGCATATACATCTTTGAAATCTATATCTTGAGCATATTGTTCAATGCAGCTCTCATGCAATACTGAGTTATGCTTAAGTATAGTAGATGCATTTATAATTGGTCTGGATAACGTGTTTGCAACTTTAATGTGTATGCCCTTTCTATATCTGATGACTAAGTGAAACTGTTGTAGAAACCCATCCATCTATGGTGTCTTAATTGCTGCAACTTAGTTTGGGAGTGTAGATATTGAAGTGGTTGATGATCAGTATGTATAACTATCTCCTTGCCCATTAAGTAATGTTTCCACTTTTTCACACTCTGTACTATTGCATACAATTCTTTATCATATGTGGGATAGTTAGCTACTGCATAATTAAATGTCTCAGAATGATAACATATGGGTTTACCGTGTTGTATCAACACTTCTCCCATAGCATAGTCACTAGCATCCATTTGGATCTCAAATGGTCTTTGAAGATCAAGTAGTGCTAGTACTGGTGTTGTACTAATCTTTTCTTTCAAGGTGTCGAAGGCTTTCTGCTATTTGCCTCCCCACTGAAACACCTTGTTCAATCCTGTTAAAGCATGTAAGAGAGCTGCAATTAGGGAAAAGTTAGAAATGAACTTTCTCCAATATTGTGTTGCTCCTAAGAAGATTCTAACTTCTGTAGCAGAATTTTAGGCCAGTTTACAATGGCTGCTACCTTAGAGGGATCTATCTTCAATTCACCACCCCCTACTATATGTCCCAAATAATTCAAAGATGTTTTGTAGAATTCACATTTTGAGAGTTTAACATAAAGTTTTTCTCTTTTCAAAACATCTAGTGTCTGCTTAACATGATTTAAATTTTCTTCCCATGTTTTGCTAAATATAAGAATGTCATCCAGATATACAATAGCAAAATCATCAAGAAAAGGTCTAAGTACATCATTCATTATTCTCATGAAATTAGCCGGAGCATTGGTTAAGCCAAAAGGCATAACCAGCCACTCATTCAATCCCTGCTTTGTTTTGAAAGCAGTCTTCCATGCATCTTATTCTACAAATCTGACCTGGTGATATTCACTATGTAAGTCTAAGTTGGAAAAATAAACAGCTTCTTTCAATTGATCTAATAGGTCATCTATGCGAGGAAGGGGATAACGATTTTTTATTGTTGTCTTATTCAGTGCTCGGTAATCAATGCACATTCTCCACAAGCCATCCTTCTTCTTCACCAAAATGATTGGAGATCCACATGGTGATGTGCTAGGTCTGATGAATCCCTTCTCGAGTAACTCTTGCACCTGCTTCTTGATTTCTGCATTCTCTAAATCAAACAACCTATACATTTCGATGTTAGGAAATGGAGCATCTTGCTGCAAATTAATATCATGCACTATTTCCTTTTTGGGTGGCAGACCTTTAGGTTCTTGAAACAAGATATCATATTCTGAAACAACTTTTCCTAAATCAGCTTGTTTTTTAGCATCACAGGCCTTAAATACATTGGTTTTATCAGTTTTCTCTTCCTTTATAACCATCAGTAAAAATTGTTTGCATGAATTTACAATTCGTTTCATCTGCCCTGATTTTATGAGAGTGCAGTTATTCTTGAGCTTATGAGCCCTTACAAAGTATTCGATTCCATCTTTAACAAGTAGATACTTGTTCTAAGCTCTATAGAAAATACCTTTTCTATCATACAAGTAAGGACTTCCCAAAACAATTCCACATATATCCATAGGAACTATATCTAACTCAACCTCATCTACAAATGTTGACCCAAAAGAAAACTTAAGTTTACGTTGTCTGGTCACTTGTAGTTGTGCTTTATCACTTAATCAACCTAATGGGTATGGTCTCTTATGAAGTGTAGTTAGTAATCCCAACTGCCTTACAATTGCTTCAAAAATTAAATTTAGTTGTGAGCCACTATCAAACAGAGTATCAATCTTTTGATGTTTGGAAATAACTCGAATATGGAAAAGCTCATGTCTTTTTCTCTCATTTTCTTCATCATTAATAGATTGTGCAGAATTACTAGTAGATGCTTCAGAATTTTTACCTTTTATACTTGTGGCTGCAATGGTTGTTTCATCTCTTGAGTCTGACCCCAAATCTTTCTGAATAGCTGCAGTAGCCTTCTTCTTCTTGTCCTCGAACTTCTTGGGTCTCAGCTCTGGATGTAGAATCCAACAATGCTCATCATCATGCCCATCCTTCTTACAGTGAGTGCATGAAGACTTACTTTTCTGTGCAGTGTTGGCCTTCCTCTCTTTCCATTTCTATTTTATTTTCTCCTTATTCTTGCTTGCAATGGGCTTGGATGATCCTCCAACTTCTGGGTTCCCATTCTTTCCTCTAG
>APFE030704260.1:41185-237521 GCA_000404065.3 Pinus taeda | reverse complement strand
GGCCATGGATGGGCGCCATGCCCTGCCCGTGGCTCGGCGGTCTCCCTTGAAGAGGGGGAGGGGGCGAGATCTTTGCGGGTGTGATCATACCAGCGTTAATGCACTGGATCCCATCAGAAATCCGTAGTTAAGCGCGCTTGGGCTAGAGTAGTACTGGGATGGGTGACCTCCCAGGAAGTCCTAGTGTTGCACCCTCCCCCCTTTTTGTGCGGCGCGGCGGAGCCAGCGCGAGTGATCCTCGCGGGTGCGATCGCGCCGGCGTTAGTGCGGAGCTCCGCGGTCAGGCGCGCTTGACGGTTTTATTGGGTTGCGTCACGTGTTTTCCTTGTTTTTCGACGTGGGGCCACCCATATATTGATCCGTAATGGGATCCCGCGAATGAAGAGATCGCCGGAGCATTAAGGGGGGAGGGGGAGCACAACTGAGGGAAACATGGGACTACTCCGAGGGAAACTCGGGAATGGGGCACGGATTCATCATCCTAGTCAGAAGTCACGAGCGGGATCGTAGCGCATTGCGGCAATGGGCGATGAATCTAGGACCGTTCGCGTCACCATAGCAAAGATGACACGAGGGAGAGTAGGGAAGAGGTTTAAAGCATATGCGCTTTTGTGGGAATTCGAATTTCGGGAGAACCGCGGATGGCTCACAGAAAGGCAGCACGAGCTCCACGCAGTGCCGTCGGTGGTCGCGGAACTTACGCCTTTTTTCTCCCGCTCTCTCTCCTTTCTTTCCCTTCCCCCCTTCGTTCTTCCCCTGGTTCGCTGGCCCCCCGCGGGGCGGGGTGCGCCGCCAAGTTGGGGAGGAGGGCGAGCTCCCACGCCGCGTCGAATGGCTTCGGATGGAGGGCGATGGATGGGCGCCATGCCCTGCCCGTGGCTCGGCGGTCTCCCTTGAAGAGGGGGAGGGGGCGAGATCTTTGTGGGGGCGATCATACCAGCATTAATGCACCGGATCCGATCAAAACTCCGCAGTTAAGCACGCTTGGGCTAGAGTAGTACTGGGATGGGTGACCTCCCGGGAAGTCCTAGTGTTGCACCCTCCCCCCTTTTTGTGCGGCGCGACGGAGCCAGCGGGAGTGATCCTTGCCGGTGCGATCGCGCCGGCGTTAGTGCGGAACTCTGCGGTCAGGCGCGCTTGACGGTTTTATTGGGTTGCGTCGCGTGTTTGCCTTGTTTTGCGACGTGGGGCCACCCATATATTGATCCATAATGGGATCCCGCGAATGAAGAGATCGCTGGAGCATTAAGGGGGGTTTTGGAGAGGTAAATCCCCTCTACGGATAGAGGCGATCCCTACTAGCCTAGAACGGGTCTAGCAACAATCAACAATGCTATCACGCAAGTTCCTAATTGCAAATATAGAGGTAGGTGAAGAAGACCTACTTGAGATCCAACGCTTTATTTTGTTGAAGAGACGTCGCCCACGTTCCTTTGCCTTGGCCGGTCACGATCCTCCACTATCCACGTGAATGGACACCTGCACACAAAGAGAACAACACAAACGCAAGCGTGAAATCTAATATATGCAATTATACATCAGTCAGGAAGGATATAATTCAACATCAACCATTACAAGTACAACGAGAATGGAACCATAATGATAGTCATCTATTATTTATAATTCAACAAAGGAGAATACAACCAACGTCCTAACGTCAAGTCCTCCTTTGGCTGGGTGCTCAGCTACGCAAGTCTTGCAAAAGCTTGAAGGGATGAGGGACAAACTCTCTCTCTCTTTAGTGACAAAGTCTCCTTAGGTAAATCCTTATGGATACAAAGAAGGCTTCTTGCAACTCCAATCTTTTGATATCTTCCTTTCGGCACAAGTATTGCCACAAGAGTCAGAACTATCAGAACTAGAACTAGAACTAGAACTAGAACTAGCTTGCTCAAGCCATGGGAACAGGCTTTTATAGAGGAAAAGGAAGAGATAAGGTCAATCCCCCACAATTATGGATTTGGCTTCATCACTTGGAAACTTCCATGGAATGGTGGCAAACAACTTTCCATCCAAGGAGATTCGAAGCCAAACCACCCTCACTCAACTTGGAATCAGTTTGGTGAATGAGGTGGACAGAACCTTCGGAGGTTTGAGTGGTTGAAAACTTTTCCCAAACTGGTTGGCACGATTGCGACTCTGGGATAGAGCGCCAATGGCGCACCCTTTCATAAGGATTTTCCCCATTGGCGCGGGCATAACACAGGGCACCAGCGCTAATGCAAAAAGGGCTACTTTTAGGGCAATGAGCAGGAGGTCTTAAGGGCATATGAAGCTCATGTTTAGAGGTGAATAAGGCAAGTGGTTTCAAGTCTTGTCACTTCTCACAAGTCCCGGAATGGATCCTCCAAGATGCGGGAGAGGGGTAACAGGGACGGTGACAAACGGTGACAAATTATTGTGTAACAACTGTGAAGGAAGCAGTAGATTCATAGAATCGAAAACTCTAGAAGGAGGCCATGGTTGATGAATGGCATCTTTTCACAAAACTAAGGCTTCGGATCTAGTGGAGTTTCCAGCTAGAAGGAAACCCATTGGTAGCAAATGGGTCTTCAAGAGGAAGACAAATGTAGAAGGAAAGGTTGAGAAATAAAAAGCTCGGTTGGCAGCAAAAGATTATTCCCAGGTGTCAGGAATTGACTTTGGTGATATTTTTTCTCATGTTGCCAAGGTAGATTCTATTAGATTACTTTTATTCGTTGCTACTCCTTTTGATTTTGACGTAGAACATATGGATGTGAAGACAACATTTCTTCACGGGGACCTGGAAGAAGAAATATACATGAAGCAACCTGATGCTTTGAAGTGAAGGGTAAGAAAGAACTAGTATGCAAGTCAAAAAAATCTTTGTATGGGTTAAAACAGTCGCCAAGGATGTCATATCAGAAATTTGATACATTTATACGGGGACTTGGCTTCACCAGAATAAAAGTAGATCACTGTGTGTCTTTTAAATTAATTGGTGATCATGTTATTTATCTGGTCTTATATGTGGATGATATGTTGCTGGTTGGAAATTACAAAGAAATTACCCGGATTTGAAGACCCAATTGTCCTCCAAATTCAACATGAAATATCTTTGTGCTGCAAACTATATTTTGGGCATGGAAATTAAAAGAGATCAGGAAAAGAGGAAGCTATAGTTAAACTAGAAGAAGTATGTCTACAATACTGCAAAGGTTTAATATGTAGGATACTAAACCGGTGAAGGTTCTTATTCCTGTAGGTGCGAAGTTATCTGCTGAATAGTGTCCCAAGACACAAGAAGAGGAAGAGGACATGTCCCATGTTCCATATTCAAGTATAGTCGGTAGCTTGATGTATGCAATGGTCTATACTAGACCAGACATTGCACATCTAGTGGGAGTATTGAGTAGGTTTATGTCAAAACCAGGGAAGGAGTACTGGACAAGAGTGAAGTGAATTTTCAGGTATTTGTGTGGCACTAGTGATTATGGTTTGTGCTACCAAGGAAGACCAGGATTGGACATAGTGCTAGATATTCGTGGCTTTGTTGATGCAGATGAGGCTGGAGATCTAGATCAAAGAATATATACAAGTAGGTATGTATTTAACCTATTTGGAGGTGCATTCAGTTGGATGAGTAAGAAAAAATCTATAGTGGCACTATCAACTACAGATGCAGAATACATTGCACCCACTCATGCAAGCAAGGAAGCAGTTTGGTTGTAGAGATTGTGTTCAAGTATGGGGTTAGTATAGGGAGCTATAAGGATAGATTGTGACAGCCAAAGTGCAACTTTCTTGCCCAAGAACCCTGATTATCATCAAAGACAAAGCACATGTATGTTCAATATCACTTTGTGAGGGATATGATAGAAGACAAAAATATTTTTCCATTAAAGGTGGACACTTTGAAGAATATTGTAGATGGATTAACAAAATCTGTGAGCTCTGAGAATTTCTCTCGCTGTAGAGAAACAATGGGCGTTGCAGGGCTAGATAAATGACTAAGCTCTGCTATGGAAAGAAAACAACAAATGGGAGAATGTTGGGTTGTGTTATATTCCTTCCACGACTAGCCCACCTAGTTAACAAGGGGGTTAGAGGGGGGGCAAAGCCCCCCTTCATTGTGCCAATTGTGCAGCAGGGGCTCAAAGGGGGGATGGAAGCCCCCCTATCTAGGGGGTTTTAGGGGATGGGGTAGCCCCCCTCTAGGGGATGGGTAGCCCCCCTCCACGGGATCAAGCTAGTATTCTCAGTTTTGGGATCGAGGGGAAATCTCTATGTATATGTGTTTTATGTGTTATGCTCTCACATTGTTTATTTTATGTTCTTAGAATTTTTATCCAGGGAATTTCTATATGGGGTTAAAACCTACAAGATCATAGGCCAAAGCACTAGAAATTTCTATCAAGTCGGAGGCTTCACCTATTCAGGATATAAATCTGGGAGTATGACGGATTCAGTCGTAGTTATCTAGCATGTGTATGGAGTTTCAGGATCTCAAAAAGGGGAAAGAGTTCCAAAATGATACCCACATAGAAGTATGGTGCTTAAAGAGAAAAGGCCATGATCATGACAAGGATCATTGCTCAGTGTATCAGAACTATCTAATTGGGGGAGGCCTATCCTCCTTAAGATGGAAAATACTGATGGATCGAGTACTGATGTAGTGACATGGTGTGTTATCTTCCAAATAACAAGAAAAAAATCAACAGACAATTTCCATTTGTTGCATAAGTTTGTGCAGACTCCCCACCAATTATTCTGAAATTTTTGTAAGTTTGTAGGACATGATGAACAAAATTTCCGAAGCTATGAGTTAATGATGGATAGGACTCCAACATATAGACTACAGGCTGAGATGCATCCTCAACAAAATCAAGGCGCAATTGTATCGCATGGAGGATTGCAAGAACAAGGAAGAGGACGAGGGGGAGGAGTTGGAAGAGGTCATGGACAAATTATTTGTTACAATTTTGTGGAACCAAGCCACTTTGCATGAGAATTTTAGAGCTTGACACGCCCCTCTTGTAATTATTGTTGATAGTTTGACCACGTTCTAGAAGATTGTCCCATGGTCATCACAAAGATGCAAGAGAATAAGAACCAGTAGCCCACTCAGAATATCTAAATGATGAGATCAGAAATATGCAAAGAGGGCCCAGCATCAATATAGTTACATGAAGCGGTATAGCTACCAGGGAAGATAAATTTGCAAGAGAAAACCTAGAAGAAAATATATGGGTGAGAAAGGATGTTGAAATGATGGATTTACATAAGGAAAATGAAGCTTTTATAGAGGTGAAGAAGAGCTTTACAAATTCAGGTGCTTCCACATCAAAGGCTCAAAATACATGAATGGAGAAGCTTGAAGAGGTCATTGGTGCACAGGAAATAGATTTTTCAGTGTTGAGATCCTTCTTATAGACATGCATGAGGCTCCTAAGGGACCAAAAAGAAATAGAGGGACTGCAAGAGTTGATAGATAGTTGAACTAGAAAGGGTAAGCCATTGCTTAAATAGCGCGCGGTGCATAAAGTAGACAAAGGTAAGAAAAGGACTAGTCGAGAGATGCGATCAACTGCACAAATTAGAGAATTTGAAATGGACCAGGTAATCCTAAATTTGGGATCTGATGCAAATGTTTTTCCTAAACAGGCCAGGGAAAGAATGGGGAAGTCAATGCTATAGTAAGCACCAATTCAGCTACGAATGGTGAACCAATAGAAGATTATTCCTATGGGACACTTACATGGAGTAACTGTAGACATTTAAGGGGCCTACACTATAGATGATTTTGAGGTAATTGAAATAGTTGATGATAGTAATCCCTACCTGAAGTTGCTTGGAATTGATTGGGCGTTTGATATGAATGTGGTCATCAACTTGAAGAAGTGTGACATGAAGTTTTAAAAGAAGGAACTAAGAGTCATTATTCCATTGGATCCAGCTGAGGGTGCAAGGTATACTAAACCAGTCTGGGATAACTATGAGGAGGATGGTATTGAGTAGACCTATAAGCTTACTAGGTGGGATGAGGACTGGATCAACCCTACGATAGATGGGAAGGTTACTTGGGAAAAGGACAACTCCTACAATTGGGTTAAAATGAGGAGCTCTAACATTGGTAGAATAGATTGCATGAAGTGTCAATATTGCGATGCAACAGACTTAATAAATCCCTCTGGTGTATATCCACTAAGGTACACAATTTACCATATTATGAGGGTTTAGAATATGTAAATTTATTTCTTGATAAATTCAAAGGGATGAACTAGAGGACAATCCATTCCAAGCATTGGACATTGCGCTGAGGGCTACACTTGCCAGATGGTGGGGTACACATAAGAGCAATTTTGCAGACTGGAAGGAATACCATAGGATGATGAAGTTGTGGTTTGGATATGCCAATACCCACATTGCTAAAAAATATACAGTGAAGGATGATATGCATGAGCATATGGCTCATTGAGAGAAAGAATGGGGAAAGAAGACACAACCTGAATGGGTACATATATTATACCACACTTTGGATACTATTCCAATGAACTAATATTTAGAAATAGAGCTACGACACGGAACCACAGAATGGGATGTTCTGAAGGAAATATTTCTATTGAGATTCATTTTTGAGGATGGATTCAAATGTATTAATGAAGAATTAAAGGAAATCAAGACTAAAATATTCAAAACACATGTAGAAGTTGTCGCGTGGGTATAAATAGACTAGAGAACACATCTATGCCATGTGCTAGAATGCTAGAATGTTACTACAGAAGAAGGCGAGGAAAACCCTAGGACTATCACTATCCCTGAGTTAGAGGGAAAACACAAAGTCATTGGGAATAAGGTAGAAATCCCTGACATCTAAAAACCAATGAAAAGCAAGCAAGTCAACATTTGGTTGGTAGCACAACCAAAGTTCACAAATATAGGTGACTACTAGGATGAGGACATAGTTAAAAAAGTCACTGAGCTATTACAGGAATACAAGGACTTGTTTCCAATAATATTTTCTAATTTAAAGGGGATATTAGGTGATCTGCGCATTATAAAGATCAATCTAAAGCTAGATGTGAAGCCGGTAAAACAACACCCATACTAATTAAATCCTAAGTACAAAGAAAAATGCAAAAAAGAATTAGATAATATGCTTGCAGTAGCGATTATTGAGCCTATAGAATAACGAGACTAGTTTAGTCCTATGGTAGTTTAGGAGAAGGAGAAAAAGGGTTGAATCTAAATCTGCATAGATCCAAGGAATTTGAATGATTTTTGTGTACATGATCCATTCCCTACGTCATGCACAGATGAAACATTGGAGAACGTCGCTGGTCAAGAAGCCTACACGTTTATAAATGGGTTCTCAAGGTATCACTAGATCAAGATCCTGCCAGAAGATCGAAGTAAGACTACCTTCACATTAGAATGGAGTTTTTTTCAGTATATAGTTATGCCCTTTGGACTTAAGATTGCCCCTGTTATATTTTTTAGGGTGGTGGTCATAACCTTTAAATAATTTATTCGTAATTTTTTGGAGGTTTACTTTGATGATTGGACAGTGTTTGGGTATGTAAAAAAGCATGTTGCAAGTCATCGCCTAATGTTAGATACTTGTAGGAAGTATTAAATATCCCTTAATCTGAATAAGTGCATATTTTGCGGACCATATGGGATACTTGTGGTTCGCGTTGTTTGTAAGCAAGGGTTGATGGTGGACCCTGCTAAAATTGGAGCGCAAAGGGTTTCCAATGGTCTATGCACTCCAGACGTTCAGGCATTATTTTTCAGGGGCGCACTTGAAAATGTACACAAACCATTCAACTTTGAAGTATCTAGTCAACAAGCCTGTGTTTGTGGGGAGGGGGGGGATTTGTAGGTGGTTACTGCTATTTCAGCAATATGAGTTTGAAGTAGTTGCGAAGCCAGTGTAGTTAAATGTTGGACCAGATCACCTTTTGCAAATTGAGAATGGCGATGAGCCTACAAGTTTTAATGAAGGATTTCCTGATGCACAACTTTTTTATGTGTGCGTTGTAGATGAAAATTTTGCAGATATAAATCACTTCTTGTCTCCAGGTACAGATCCTGAAGGATATATGACACAGCAGAAGAAACAATTGGTGATCAGGGCTGCAAATTTTTCTGTTAATGTAGGAAACTTGTATAAAATGGATAAGATGAATTTCTGCCTAGGTTTTTCCCATATTATGAATGACAAAGTATCCCCGCTAAAGCACATGAAGGAGTTTCTGGAGGACATTATGCGGGAAGAGTGCCTGTGGAGAAGATCCTATGAGTTGAGATATGGTGGCATACTATGCACAAAGATTACAAAGAATATTGTAGGGTGTGCAATGTCTGTCAGAGGGATGGGAAGCCATCGCGAAGGGATGAATTACTTCTAAACCTAGAAGTTTCATTATAGGAATTTGATAAATAGGAAATAGACTTCATGGGACCAATTCAACTACCACAAAAGAAGGCAGGAGCATGATACTTCATTACGGTGACATAATACTTGACCAGGTGGGCTAAGGCACAACTCGTGAAGGATTGTAGCATGGCTAGAGCTGCAAAGTTTATATTTGAATACATTTTGTCTAACTTTGGTTATCCTAAGATTTTGATGAGCGATAGGGGTTCACATTTCTTGAACAAAACAATTATTTATTTGCTTGAAGAACTCTAGATGTATCATCAGAAGAGCACGTGATATCATCCTCAAGAAAATGGTACAATTGAAGCCTTTAATAAAATACTAGAGAATGCTTTCACGAAGATCTGTAATGCAAATAGGAACGACTAGGATGTTTGCATACCAACTGTTCTTTGGTGCATATAGACCTATAAGAATTTGACTATACAAACACCATTTAGGTTGGTTTATCGACAAGAAGTAGTGATGCCAATGGAGTACATAGTGCCCATTTTGAGGATTTCTATAGTCACAGAGATGGAAGACAAGGATACCATGGAAGAACGCCTTGCGGAGATACTTGAGTTAGAAGAAGATTTCTTCTTGGAACGTTTTCATCAACAGGTGGAGAAGGCTCAAGAGAAGGTATGGCATGATCACTGCATTAAACAATGCACCTTTAAAAATGGTGATTTAGTATTGATGTATGATAGTATGTTTACGAAGCTTCTAGGAAAGTTTCAAATGTGTTGCTTGGGACCATACATCATCAAGGAGATTATGGATGGAGGCGCAGTTCAGCTCGTGAATCTCAACGGGGAGCTATTTCTAGGAAGAATCAATGGGAGCCAGTTTAAGTTGTACGGGCATGATCCCACCCCTGCACAATGATTATATGAATGCAGGTCATTCTTAGTACTTCGGGTAGTTGCAAGGATATTTGAGGCTATAAACTACATTACGATAAGGATAGTTTTCCAAAGTGAAGGGGTTGCATGACGATTAGAAGAAAATCATAGTGGGGAGATGCCATGAAGGAGTTGTGCTAACATGGTGGGTCCTACACATCCTAGCCAAAAAGTAACCATTAAAAAAACCATAGATGATTGGATGGCTATTTTTTCATTAAAGGGAGCGGCGGGGAGCAGAATTTAAGGAGCATATAAATGGAAATATGCCACCAAAAAGAGAATTAATGAGGGAGATATGGAGGGAATGGATGGATTTCAATTCAAAATGGGTTCTAAATACATCATGTTGCTCCACATTTGAACATTTTTCTTCCAAACAAAATTCCTTGAGATTTGTCTCTTTAGTTTGCACCAAAATGGTTGTTGCATGTCTGAAGGGGATTGGAAAGAAATGCGGGAGAATTTTTCACAACAGGGACTTGGGTGGGACGCAGAGTTACCTGAGTGGTAGAAGGAAATATTTTGGGAGAGAATGATTGCAACACCACTATTCCCTACAACAACACCTAGGCCACCAAGGCCTAAACCTATTGCCTTCGTCACAGGAGAGAAGAAACAAAAGAAACCACAACAATCATCGTGTAAAAATCCAATAGAGGTTAGACAGAAGGGTTGGATGGATAGGAGTGAACAACTGATGCAACCACTAGACTTAGATGAGGAAGAATTGAATATGGGGGTTGAATATATTGATGCAGAGGAAGGAGTGTTGATTACTTGACTACCACCCTATGTACTCCCTAGGAAATCCACCATCAAAGTGACTAAGGACCCAAACTCGGCGAAATACAAGGTCTTCACACCATTGTTACCAGAGGACGTACTTGTGGAGGGTGACTTGTTGGACTAGATACCATTTCTGAAGATGGAGGACTGAAACTTGGGGGATCAATCGAAGTTCCCGCAGTTGAAACCCAACACGTATTTGAAGAAGTTCTACTATGAGAAGTCAAGTGTTACATGTCTTCAGCCAATGAAGTGGGTCGCTGAAATTGAGTGTGAAGGATTGTTTAATGTCTTTTGGGTGCCATACTTTAGCTCCAACATGATTAATACTATCCGTGTGCATTATTTGTTGGCACTGGTTCATGATGGGTGCCACTAGCTAGGAGGGCCTGTTCTAATTGACAACATGTTGGTCCACCACATCACCTTGTTGCCTTATCAGGGCATGAACCCCACTCATGCTTTTGTGGGGAAATCACAGAAGAAGTACCTAACAGACCAGATGAAGAGAGACTTCGGATTGGTGAAGAATTCACGTGGCTATACCATTAGCTCCATATCGTATGGTGTTGTGCAATTTTATCCACAAATTTTGGCCAGAAAAATAATGACGTAGTGTCGTGCTGATGATGTGCCATCACTAGTTGTATTTTTGGTTGGACAGTGCAACAAATGGGTCGAATACAACTGGGCCACGTATATCTGTCATGATTTCTTGGAGGATTGTCATGAAGCCCAGTAGGATGGGAAGCCCTTCCACTATGCATGGTTACTTATGTTGATCACCTTGGTGGCATGGAGGATGCTTGAGGAAAGCTAGTTCCAAACACATGATCCATAATTTTACAAAGCTGTGAAATTTGCCTTTCGATGGGAAATGAAGGATATCGAGAATATCATGGAAACAAATATCTCCAAGGTCTTATTCAAGATATATTTGCAGATGGTGATCAATTAGCAGCCATGATTATCACCTAGTCTACATGCACAGTATACCAATATTGTATATTTTAAGGTTGATTTCCACAATCTATCAATACGCGCAAAGAAGTATGTCACTCGAACAAGGCATAAGTTTCCATATTTGGTCATAGAGGAAGACATTCTGGGGGTGATCAGCAAACAACTGAGTGAATGGATCACTCCATCAGATGAAGGTGTAGGAACAAGTAAGGTAGCTAAAGACAAAGCAGGGAAAACCATAGTTGCGATAGTGGCCAAGAACGACAAAGAGAAAGAGGCACAAAGGATTCTACAAAAGTGAAGGCAACATAGAAATAGAAGGGGAGACAGAAAAAGAAGGAAGTGCAGAAAGAAATAGTCATGCAGCAGGAGACGACCTATACAAAGTAGAAAGAAGCATTGAAAGAAAAGGTGTATGCCAAAGAGAAGGAAGTGCCAAAGTAGAAAGTTGTAGTAACTTCACAAGTCACTATTGACCTCAAATAACCTGAAATGGAGTGCACCAACATCGAGGTGAGGCTGAAGGTGAAGAGGAAGGGGGTACAAACTTGGAGTCCCCCTTCAAGGTCTTAAAGAGGTAGAAGCGAAGTTCCACAGGACCTTGCAAGAAGCAAAAATTAGATAAGTCTGTGAGTGCGACACCATTGGTCCTCACAGACGGGGACGTTGATGAGATAGGCAATTTTGTCCTCAATGCCACTAAAACCAAATGGGGATACATCAAGGACCAATACTACCAAGTATTAAACAAGCTACACCAGGGCCTAAAGGAATTGCAGGTCTAGACAGGGGAAATCCAGGTGAGCATGGGATAAGAGAGCACGGGTAAATTGATTGTGCCAAGCATTAGTACAGTGGAACTCACATTTGGGATTTGCCTAGTACCACTACTATTATGGGTAGAATCACCCTAGGGTCTTGGGTTGAGAACCCCAATAGAGCGAAGGGCATACAACATAAAAAGACACACTAACAAGCAATCCTAATACTTAAACAATTAAACTTGGTACATAAGGTGTTACCCGTAGGTCCTACATTTGAAGTCATTATCATAGGGTGAAAACCCTTTGCTTCTTCCTTGTGCTTTAAGACTTACAATTCATTCAAGGCAAAGCATATACACCAAAAATAATTGAAATAATGTTCATGATATCAAGGTTATATAATGGAAGCATGTAAGCAAATAAGAATTAACATGAGATTTTATAAGAAAATCATGACGTAAATTAATGCATAAAGACCATAATCATCAAGAACAAGACATCACCTCTTTATTAATGTAGGCTAAAGAAAATATGGAAGAAATACAACCTGATTCATCCGATAGCTCCAAGTAAAATCGTGCTTCGTATCTATCCTACCCAGGCCTAAAGAATCCTCCTCCATAACTATACACAAGGATATCATGAAGTGATGATGAATATCTCAAGAAGGAAAGAGGTGTTTCCTATGACTTGGGAGTGTAGAAGGCACATGGATATATTCAAACTTGACTAGGGATGTAATCAACTATAATATCAATATATAATCTTTTCTCCTCCCTTAGGCCTTCCCATTGAGGTTTATTTATACTTTTCCAAAATAGTTTTTTCAGTTGGGAAAGAGTTGGGCCACAGGCTATAGTAAGTGGGTATCAGGCCAAACTCGTAAACCCCTCCCGAATTAAGGGAGATTACATATTTTTAATTTTTTTAACACATATACGCAAGTTGGCTCTAGGCTGAACCATGTGTACATGCGCTTCAAACAAGGCATAATCTCATATGGGATTTAAAACATTGTTTTTTTTTTTAATGTACCAGTAGGGAAGGGTTTCCCTAGGCCATATCATAAAGCATCAAATCTACCAAGGGTGGTAAATGGTGCTATAATAGATGCCCACAATATATGAGCTCAGAAGGGGTACGTGATGGCTGAAATGTATTAATTGTATAGAAAGTATCATGCAAGGACCTCAGAGGAGTTCACTAGATTTCATCCTGCCAATCCAGTGGAAGAGATCAGAAAGAAAGTTACTGTCTGAGGCACATACACCCATGCTCAGAGATAATAAAGCATATATGCATATCAAATACAAAATCATACCCAATATGTATACAAGTATAAAAGAACTGAAAATACATAGTGGATCATTTGGTCATATCCATAGAAGAACATGTCACAATATCACATATAAAGAACTGATCAATGACGCTGAAGTAGAAAGATGATCATTGAAGTCATAAAGCTTATCTAAAAAGTATCAAGTCAAATAGTGGAACAAATAGTACTGCATGCAACTCAAGTTCCAACATATAGGATGTTGCTATGATGAATTACAACATATAAAGTGGATGGCGTCACAAGCAGAAATAGGAGAAACTAACAAGTGAACCAACAAAAGCTGATGTAAACTCGAGGTCTTCACTGACTGTCGTGGTACATTTCTACAAAATGAGAATAAATGATATGAAGGAAACCATGTGAGAAATCATTTGATTATTGGTCATTGATGTAAACCATTAAGAAATGCGATACTACTCACCGATAATGATGATGAGGGCCAAGGTACCCAGTATAGTCTAACAAGTGTGAATAAATGATCTAAAGTCAAACATTTGGAGGAATCTATCAATCAGGAGATGATGATGTATTCCCACTGCTGATAGTGAAGGAATTTTCCACTAATGACTGGAAACCCTAAGGTACTTCCAAATGGACTCTAGACCTTATTCCCAGAGCAATGAGTTGAAGTCGATGGGAAAAAATCTATTGGAAGGAAGGCATTAAGGCATCCTTAAACAATCCAACAATGAGTGTAACCCATATGTCAATAGTGTGGAAGGAATCAAATGAAGAAAGATGTAGTAACCAAACTAAAGCATGTTTCTAGCGTACACAAGATGTGGCTACTACACAACAGAAACCCTCTAAACCAACCAATAATGAAAGTTAACACATAGATGAGGAATCCATCAGTAGGGTCAAATGGAAACCAAGGTATTGCACAAATCCCAATGTGTGATAATGAAAGCTCATGTCGAACACAAAGGAAAATACTCATTCAAAGACCCATGATATTGATTGATGTTGAGCAGAAGGTCACCTATCAATGATGGAAATAGGGTCAGGGTGCAGCTCTAGGTTTACTCTTAGACCAATTTGTCATAGTCAATAAGAGAAATACCCACCAATAAGAAGTCAATGGATACCTTCTCAAACCAGCACGTGCAAAGGACCAAATAGCTGATGTGATAGTGAACATGACTCTAACAACCACGAATGACTGACTAAAAATAATTCAAGAGAAACCACAGAAAGGATGACTCAGGTTTACTTCCCTTGAACAAAAGAATGACTCAAATATGACAATATGGCATCATATGACAACTTTGTATAAGTTTGTCATGCAAGAGGCACAAAAAATCTCTCCATATGATTGGAAGAGATAACCAACCGGAGGAGTACTGACTCAATAACAAGGTTAAGGCTCTCCTAAGTCAAACTAAAGCCCATCCTGATGGAGGAAAGAATTAATTTTGAGTGCTTTGTTAAAGGGAAATACAACTCACTCTAGATGCCATCAATCATGGAAGTAATGTCCTATTCCTTCTCTTTTCTGATTTTGTTTTGTCTTTTTCATATTTAGAAAGCCTGAAAAAGAATAAAAGAATGTCTATGGTACAGTGGAAATAACAAGTGTCCATATACATATGGGTTAGTTCCTGGGAGGGGAACGTTCCTATGCTCAATGCAACACAACGAAACTGGTCAATGACACTCAAAGGAATGTTCTTTCAACGGGAAAGAGATGTCAAGTTGTAGAGGCTAAGTGATTGGAAGGTTTATTTTGCAGAAAGACATGGTTAAAAATTGGCTTATACACGAGTCCAAGTGAAGCCATCTTAAGGCCAAAAGGTACAAATAGTCAACATGGGATGCAGCAATACAACTCAACATGTGGGAGCCTCTAGGGTATAAAGCTAGAAATATTGTGAAGAGGAAGGAGAATAACTCCTCATCGCAAAAGTCATGGGAGGACTAAAGAGGACTCCTGAGCCTAAGAACAGAAGTTCAGCATGGGTGCCAAGTGACAACAAGGTACTATCTAGGGTGCCCAAGATAAGGTAGGCTCTACCACACAAGTTATGACAATTCTAATCAATGAGAAGGTTGTGCACCATATCTTGTTGGAGTCGATCCTAAGGCCACAATGGGAAAGGAAATGGATAAATGCACAATGCAGGTGAAAAGCCTTACCTGTATGCTAGTTTTGAGAACCAATACGTGTCAGAGTGGATCAACCATAAAAAAGTGCAAAGAATAAGTCTTCCAAGTTCTATAGACATAACTAGGAAGACTAGACAAGAAGTTAATACATCCCATATATAAACTTCAGATAAAATCTTTTGTTATAGAATACAAAACTTGAAAATGTGTACCTTATATGTATAATATGGTACAAGGAATCACGCATCCTTATGGGTTATGCATAATAGATCTTTAGGAAAATCCCCTGGCAGGGTTCAGGCCAAGAACTCATTTGGCATTTAAAACTTATGGCTTCAAAAAGTTCCTCCTGTGAAGGAAATTCAACTTCCAAGAAATCATGAGAACTAGAAGGATCAAAAAAGCGAATTAAGGGGTCCCATGTTCGCATAGAAGAAATCACTTTGTCAACTGCTGGGACCATGTCTTGAAAAGGATAATAATAGTTCAAAGGATCCTTCTCAGAAGCAATTGAAAATTGAGGATACAATGCCACATAGTTCACCCGTGGCCGGGTAGAGTCTACATAAACACTTAGAACATACCAATGGGTATTTTGTAGTGAATTCAAATTAGGAGGGTGATTATCATTTGCAAGCTGATCAATAGTGACAATATTTCTGTTATGAGGAAAATACATCATACGAAAGAGTGAATATAGTACAAGATTCATAGCATAGACAAAATCATGCACAAGTAGCATATTAAAGTCTAAAGGGTGATCAACCACCATCATATTGATTAAGACAATCTTCCCACCTAAAATAATAGGCAATTGAGGAAGAACACCCATATATTCACTAGGTCTTCTATCATATCCTAACAACTGACTATCAGTTGCTAACAACTTTGGAAAACCCAAAGATTTCCAAGTCAAGGAGGATATAATACTTGCAGAGGATCCTTCATCTAGCATACATCGATAAACGTTTGTGGAATTAACTCTAACCATTATTTGGAAAGGTAGAATAGAAGGAAGAGGAGGCTCGAGAAGATTATCCCAATCAAAGGAGACACTCCTATAAGTTGGAGGGGGTACACTCGAAGAGACCGAAATGCCCCCTAGACTAAAATAATCTCTACTAGAAGTCAAGAATACTTTTTTGTTAGGCACTTCACCCCCCAAAAGAGGAGTGGAATTAGCCAGAGATTGCACTATCTCAACCACTTCATCAACAAATCCTTGATGAGACTGTTGAGAAAGCATAACATATTCAAAAGTAGAAGAACCTTGAGACTCTGACCATATCCTTTGTAGCACTGGAATACCAGGGCATAAATGAGTAATATGGTCTCCCTTACATATCTTACAAGGTAACTTGGGCTTAAATATTCTAAGCCTACATTTATGATCAACATCCATTCTACCAACATGACTAGCAGTGGTTGATGAAGAGTCCCCAACATGACTCACAGAGGTTAGTGACTCATTTACAAGAGATAAAGGACTTGTGACTATTGGTTTATTGGGGCCTGACCCAGGTTCAGAAGTGATTTATCCAAACAAATCCTGAAAATGCCAGCCCTTTCGGTAACAATCCACAGTGTGCGGACTGAGGTCTCACCAGAGGTAGTATGGCAGGGTGCTAGAACTAGGTTTCCACACACTAGGAATGTCTTGATGAAGTCTAAGAAGTTTGCGAACCGAACCTACGCACTTCAGCACAACTGTTTGTCCTTTGCAACTTGTGAAACTGCTTCCTTGTAGCTCTATAAAGAGCGCGAAGAGGTGTTGTCTAGATCATTATTCCTTACTATGGTTTTATTATAGATCTTAACTTAATCATGTGGGCCCAATATTCTCATTAATCATTCAACATTCATAATAAGTGTGCATAATCATAAACTGTAATGAGATGCATAAATATAACAGAAGCATAGACACAAAATATTCCAAAATCAACTTATCTTTTATTAATAATTTCTCCCAGTACAATCCCAACTCCCCTACGCACTCAGCTGCAGGGGTCCGTGCACACAGCTGCTGACTCTACCATGCCTTTGCGCACATAGCAGCAAAGCCTCACCATACTACTACAACCCAAGACTCAGACTTATAGACTCAGAGCGAATTCCTCATTCAAAACCCATATTACACAAGACCAAGACTGCCTTTTACACTTAGAGCCTCGCTCTATTTATACAATCCCATGGTCAACAGACCATGGGTAGGCCAACACATTCTATATTAAATTACATTATTTTAGGGCAGATAACCCTAGACTCTCACACTCTACACTCAAATTTTGTTGGGTCTTTACATTATATTGACCAAAACCTCGGGCTTCAAGCCCCAAAAACATGCTATGGGGAGATCCGCTATCCAACAGTCCCCCAACACAATCATTGTGACTCGTCCCGAGTCACTCTGCTGGTGCAGTGACCTTCGCACGAAGTCCATCGAACTGTGACTATGTGGCGTGAAGGTCCACAACTCCCCATGTTGTCGTTGTCTGGATCTGCTCCATTTCTACTTTGGAATAGTCTGCATCTAACTTGATTCTCTACTTTGATATCGGCTTCAAGTACCTGTGTTTATAGTCCCGCACCTCTGTCTGGCTTGTCGGGTCACGAAGACTGTGCTTTGGTTGATCAGTCAGACAGCCGACCCACCCATGTAGGGCTTCAAGCAACTGCCATTTACTCTTCCTGGGAAAGGCTCTCCATTAAGTTTGACTAGTTGGACCGTGCCTTCGTCTGTGACCTCCTTTACCACATATGGTCCCAACTAATGAATTATGAATTTTCCAGGATTTTTTTTAAACTTCTCCTCATATAAAAACACTAAATCATTTACTTTGAATGTGCGCAACTTGATATGGCGACCGTGCTAAGATTTCTTGCGTTGTTTCTATACCTGCTGATGGAATCCCATAAGAAACCATTCTTCCTCGAGTTCTTCCAATTGTGCGAGCCTCACTTCCAAGGCTTCACGGTCTAACATGCCTATCATTGTTGCTATCCACAAACTGGGTATGATGTATTCCATTGGCATGACTGCTTCCATGCCATAGACTAACCTGAAAGGTGTCTGACCCATCAATTTCTTGCACATGGTTCTGTCTGCCCATAATACGACAGGTATGCACAGGTCCTAGTCATTTCGTTGTGCATTACATACTTTGGTCAGCGTAGTCTCCAGAATCTTATTGAATGCTTCTACTGTCCCATTAGCTTATGGATGGTATGATGTACTTTGTTGATGATACACCTGGAACTCCTCGGTGAGTGCACTGATAGTTTCATTTAGGAAGTGCGTTCTACAGTCACTCATTAAATTTTTCGGGCATCCAAACCATGTCAACATGTTACTAAACAAAAATTTCACAGCTGTGGTGGTCGTGTAGTCCTTAACTAGCGATGCTTCCGCCCATCGAGTTAGGTAGTCTGTCGTGGTGATGATGTAGAGCGCACCTGTCTTCCCCTGAGGTTTGATTGGCCCCACAAAGTCTATTGCCCATTTTTCAAATGGCTGTAGTTTCATCTGTGGATTGAGTGGCATCTCATCCCTTCATGATAGTTTCCTAGTCCTTCGACATATGTCGCAGGCCTGATAGTATGCTTTCGAATATTGATGTAGGGTTGGCCACCATAGCCTAGCACGAAGAATCTTCTGTGTCGGCGCCTGTCCTACATAGTGTCCTCCTGCATCCCCCCCATGTGCTTCCGCGATGATCTGTCCTCGTTCAAATTCAGGTACATATCTTCGCAATATCTCATCATTTCCCATTTTATAAAGGTGCCACGCAATGACAGAAAAGTCCCCACGCATACCACCAATTTCTTCTTCTGTTGGCTTGAACATTCCTGCAGTGCAATCCCTGTCGTTAAGAAATGGATTACATCTTCAAAGTGGTCATCCATGACATGCACTACAAAGAATTGCGCGTCAGCTAGTTCTTCCTCCAAATTTGTTGGCTCCTTGCTGGTCTCAATTCGTGATAGGGGATTTGGTCTCACATTTAGGCATCCTGGATTTACGATGACCTCAGTCATATTCTTGAAACAGTAATAGCCATTTGCATATGTAGCCCCCCAACATAGGCTTGTTCACCAAGTATTTCAATGCGGAATGATTGGTATACATCTTGAAGTGCCCACCAAGTAAATAGTGGCGGTATTTCTGGAGCACGTATACCATTGCCAACCCTTCACACTCAGTGGTAGAATAGTTCTTTTCGGCTTTGGACAGCCGCTATCTTGCCAATGCGAGTGGGTGATCCACGCCTTCCATGCCTTCATACGTAAGTACAGTGCCCAGTGCAATACACGATGCATCAACATGTACATGAAATTCAATGTCCCATTTGGGGAAGACTAAGATGGGAGAGGATGCCATTTTTTCCTTGAGAACATCCAAAATTTTCTTACAATGACCATTCCAAAAATATGTAGCATCCTTTTTCAATAATTTTTCCATTGGCACTGTTATTTTTGCATAGCTCTTAATAAACTTTCTATAGTAACCAGTGTGCCCCAAATTGGCATGTAGTTGTTTGACACTTCGCGGCACTTCCAAATTGAGAATAACGACAATCTTCATAGGGTCCACCATTAGGCCTTGTTTACAGACCACATGGATGAGTAGATTTCCAAAGGGAACAAGGAAGCTGTACTTTTTAAGATTCAACGCAATCTGTTGTCATCGGCAAGTATCCAACATCAACCGTAAGCTCACTATATGGTGTTTAATTAACCCAAATACAATCCAATCATCCAGATAGACCTCCAAGAACGTGTGGATGTATTCCTTGAATGCGGCCACCACTATGCATGAAAATATCGTTGGTGTGTTCTTGATTCCAAAGGGCATAACGGTGTATTGAAAGCAGCCCCATTCGGTTGCGAAGGTTGTCTTACTCCTATCTTCCAGTGCGATCTTGATCTGATGGTACCTTCAGAAGCCATCTGTGAATGAGTAAGCTACCTTTCCACCAACACTCTCCAATACTTCATCTGTAAAATGTGTCGGGAATGGATCATGAACACAGACGTCGTTAAGCTTCCTGAGGTCCACGTAGATTCTAATTTCACCCTTCTAATTTTTCCCCTATACTATCATGGGACTCACCCAATCAGATTCTTCGACTGGTTCGATAATTCCGGCTACAAGCATTTTGTCTAATTCTTCGTGGACCTTTTCTTTATACTTCAGATTCAAATGATAAGGTCGCTGCTTAACTGGCTTCGCATCTGGTTTCAGAGTGATCTTCATCATCCCTAAGTCACCAATGATCCCCTTTAAGTCCGTTATTTTGGTCGGGAACAAATCTTGATATCCACAGAGTAACTCAGTGACCTTATCTACCATAGCATCATCCCAATAGTCCCCAAGCATCTTGTACTTCGGCTCTACATCTGTACCAATGTTTACCTGCTTTGTTTTTAGCAACGCAATGATGTTAGGGTCCTCAATTGATGGTCATCGAACTTCACGACACCCTTTAGTTTCGGGAATCTTAATTTTTCGGGGGTCATCATCATCCTCCTCTACTTGAATGTTATAATATTCTAGGGCACTGTTTAACTGGGTTTCCCATGCTGGTTGAACTACTTCCCGTGGTTCCTGTGGTATTTTGAAGATGGAAGCTTTTACGGCTTGCAACGCGTCATCAACAGTATCCGACCATCGGTCTTCAAATGTGAATGTTAACAAAAATCCCTCAAACAAGGCATCCCATTCACCCGTACCATGTCAGAGTTTCGTCTCGGTATACCAATTCATTGGTATGACATCCAGGGTATGGTAGAATAAGTGTACCCATTCAGGATGAGGTTCTTCACCATAAGCCTTGGTCCATTTTGTGAGGTGTGTGCACAGGTCATTGCATCCATCATATTTATCTGCTATCCATAGTTGTGGTTTCCCAAATCGTAGCAGCATCATCCTCCTATAGCCGCTCCAGTTTTCAAAATTTCCCTGATGTGTTCCCCACCAATGCTAGGTGCCTCACGTAGTGCCCACTTCAATGCATCGAACCGTTGTTGTTTTGGTAGTGTGCTCTCAAACTTGATCAAGAATTCATCCACCGCTATCAATCCATCATATGTTGGTAGATCCTGAGCCTGGGTTGTTACAAAATGCAGTGATCTAGTCATCATGTTGTAATTCAGTGTTGTCACTTCGTTCAACCAATTGTGCCAACGTTCGTCTTCTTCGTCGGAATCTGTGATGCAAGAACCTGTGCATTCCCACGAGATTCTTCCATCTACAGTTGGATTCACCCAAACCTAATCTCGCACAGTTATCTAGTAAATGAAGTCTAGCTCATTGTCACTGTCAACATCGGGCACAGATTCAGTGTAGTGTGCCCCTTCTACTAGATCTAGTGGAACTACTACGCGTAGGGACTTTTTCTCAAATATCATCTTCTACTTCTTCAGGTTGATGACTCCATTCATATTAGTAGCCAAGTCTATTCCTATCAACGCGCGATAAGGATTTATGTCATCAACAATCTCTATCACTTCAAGGTCCATCTACGTGTTCATGCCTTCAATATCAACTGTTTCCCCTTGCAATATCCCAATGGGAAAAATCATTTGTTGGTTCGCCATTCGTAATTATATAGGGGACCAGTGTAACGCAGGCCTAACCACGCGTTCCCATGTCTGCTTTGGTAACACGTTCCCATTTGAACCCAAGTCTAGGATTACCTGATCCATTTCATACTTACCAATCTGCACCATAAATCTCATTTCCCTCCCGATATGCAATGAATGCTTTCCCACTTTCTGGACTACACGTGGTTCCCCTAACCCTGCACACCTAGTTATCAACTCTTGTAGTCCTTTAACTTCCTTATTGTCACGCAACAATTTCATGCATGTCTCCAAAAAGGTAGTTGGCATAGAAGGATCCATCCATGTCTTTAGTTGATCCTTACTAGTTGAAGTGGAGGCCTCCGCAAAGCTCTTCTTAACTTCCATAAATGTCTCCTTTGCGTGTTCCAAGTCAAAATCAGGTTGCTTTGTAGGGGCCTTGTGAACCCATGTATCTTCCTCGGGTTGCTTCCCCTTATCCTCCCTATGGTCGTGCCACTTATGAGCACCATATTCACATTTGGGTCTTCTTCACGCAGTTGAGACCTCATCATTTGAATATTTTGAGTCAGATTAGGCTGAAGTACTCCTTTCTCGTGCATCTGTGTGATCAACATAGGACAATCTATTGCTTTGTGATCGAACTGAGCACAGTATGAACAATATACTCTCATTGGGTTGGTACAATCGTGGGCGTAGTTCCCTAGTCCTTTGCAATTGTAACAAATTAACAGTTCGCAGCCGCTTCCTGATCACATTCCTCCTCGTCCTCGACCTCAGCCTTGAAATCCAACGCACGCCATCCCCGTGGTTGTTAAGGGATAAATTCCCCTAGGGTCTTGGGTCGATACCCTAGTAGATCAGAAGTTATCTACAAAGAAAAACACACATTCCACACAGCCATGATGCTAATATAAAAAAACTACACAAAGAAGGGTACACCTGGGGGTCCTTCGTTTGGAAAGATCCAGCTAGGGTCCAAACCCTCTTGGAGTTCCTTTTGGTCCTTCAACCTGCAAAACAATCAATTCTAGAAAGTACAGCAGTATATTGACCAAGCAACATAAAGAAATCATCTTCATAGCATACTGAAAGGTAGTTAGTTATACAATTAAAACAACCATTCATATGTGAATCATAACATTGATATCATAAACATGAAGAAGATTTATATCAGGAACAAGACAAGTGTTTCTTCTATTATGGATAACAAAAGTACAGAAAGGAATGATTTCACCTGAGACTTCCTTTCATAGGCTCCAAGCAGAACCATCCTCCAGATTCATCTAGTCTCAAGCCTTCAACAAACTCCTTCCATGACTTAATCCAAGATATCTCAAGTAGTAGAAATACATCATAACCCAAGGAAACAAGGGTTTCCTGTAATGGGGGAAGTGTTGGAAGAACAAGGATCTTCAGACCTTGTCAAGGATAATCTCAACGGAGTGATCTTTCTCTATCTCTTCTCCTCCCTTAGGCCTTCCCATTGAAGCCTTTTATACTTCTCCCAAAGTAGTTTTTTAGTTGGGAATTCATTGGGAACAGTTGGGCCACAGGCACTAATAGGTAATCAACAGGTAAAACCCGTGATCTCTGCCCGAAATTAAGGAGATTTAAATTTTTTAGGTGTTTTAAGACATATACGCAGGTTGGCTATACACAGACCCACGTACACACGCGTTTAGCTCAGGGCAATGTCGTGTATAGGGAGTAAAACACTGCTTTTTAAATATTGGGACCAAGTCTAGAAGGAGGGGTTTCCTTAGGCCATGAGTGCAGCATCACAAACATCAAAAGTGAGATTTGGAGCTAACGGAAAGGAAATTTGTCAAAACCTGAGAAGGACTTCACCAGGGTTCAGCCTACCAAGCCACAAAAGGAGATCAGAAAGAGACACTGTCTGGGGCGGGCATACCCATGCTTAGAGAAAGTAAAGCATGTTCGCATATCAAGTACAAGTGGATCCACTAAGTATACAAACATAAACACAGGAAAATACATAATGGATCATCTAATCATGATCGAACAAGTAAATGTCTAAATATCACATATAATAATGTTAATGATGCTGAAGGATGAGGTGGATCACTGATATCAGAGACTGATCCCAAAAAGTACCAAATGAACATGATGGAGTAAGATGGTACTACACTACAAACTCAGGTGCCAGGATATAGAATGTTGCTGTGAATGACTGCAACATATAAGGTGGAGTGGTATCAACTAGCAGCAATATGAGCAACTATCAAGTTAACCAAGGAATGCTAATGTAACCTGAGGTCTTCATCGATCGCCATGGTACATTTCTACACCATGGGGATAAACGATCTGAAGTCAACAATGTGAGAAATCGTTTAATTACCAGTCATTGATGTATATCATTAACAAACATGAGACTACTCACCAATAATGATAATGAGCGTCAGGGTACCCAATACAATCTAACAAGTGTGAATAGATGAGTTGAAGTTGAACACCTGTAAGAATCTATCAATCAAGAGACAATGATGGTTTCCCACTGTCGATAGCGAAGGATCTGCCACTAATGACTGCAAACCCCAATGTACTACCAAATGGACTCTAGATCTTTGCCCAAGAGCAATGAGTTGTAGTCGATAGGGAAAGATCTGCTAGAAGGAATGCATTAAGGAATCCTTCATCAATCTAGCGCAAGTGTAACCCATAGGCCAATAATGTAGAGGGAATTAGACGCAAAAAGATGTAGTAACCTGACCGAAGCACATTTTCGGCAGACATAAGATGTGACTAGCGCGCGACAGAAACCCTTTGAACCAACCAATAATGAAAGTTGATACAGAGGCGAGGTATGCACCAATAGGGTCAAATGGAAACCAAGGTACTGCACAAATCCCAATGTGTGATAATGTAAGCTGATGTCGAACACAAGGGAAACCACTCAGTCAAAGACCCATGATACTGATCGATGTTGAGCACAAGGTGACCTATCAATAATGAAAGTAGGGCTAGGGTGTGTCTCTAGGCCTGTCCTCAGAGCAAGATGTCATCGTCGATAAGGACAAGACCTTCCATCAGGAATTCAATGGAGACCTTCTCAAACCAGCACAAGTAAAGGACCAATATAGCTAATGTGGTGATAGACAAGATACTGACAACTAGGGATGGCCAACTAAAAAATGAGTCAGGAGACACTATAGAGAGGCCGACTCAGGCTAACTTCCCTTGAACAAAAGCACGACTCAATGTGACTATGTGGCAACATATGATGACTATATATAAGTTCATCATACATGAGGCACGAACGAACCCTCCATATGATTGGAAGAGATAACCAATCGGGGGAGAACTGGCTCAATAACAAGGTTAAGGTGTACCTAAGTCAAACTAAATGCCTCCCAAACGAAGGAGACTTTGTTTTGAGTGCTTGGTTCAAGGGCGACATGACTGACTCTAGCTGCCAAAAATAAGTGGAAATATTGTCTCGTTCCTGCTCTTTTTTGGAATATATAATTTTTTTTTTCTTTTTCTTTAAGCTAGAAAAAGAATAAAAGAATGCTATAGTACAGTGGAAATAACTAGTGTCGATGAAATAGATGATCTAGTTCCTAGGATTGGAAAAATCCTATGCTTAATGCAAGGAGGTGAAAACTGGTTAAAGACACTCAAAGGTGTGTTCCTTCCACGAGTCAAGATGTGTCAAGTTGCAGAAGTCAAGGGCATGCAAGTTTGATTTCACAATCATCATGGTCAAAAGTTGGCTTAAACATGAGTCCAAGTGAAGCTGGCTCAAGGCCAAAAGGTGCAAATAGTCAAAATGCAATGCAGTAATACAACTCAACACAAAGGAGCCTCTAGGTTATAAGGCCAGAACGAAGCGAAGAAGCAAAGAGGAATGAGTATTCATCACATAAGTCATGGTGGGACTATAGAGGACTCCCAACCCTACTTAGATCGAAGCAGCATGGGCAACAGATGTCAATGAGGTGCTAACTACGATGCCCATGAAAAGGATGGCTCTACCTTCGTGTCATGATTTAAAAAATCGGCGAGTGAAGGTGGTTTAGGAACCATAACATCATGGGATCAACCCTATGGCAAATTTATCGACAAATGGAGGCTAGTATGCATAACGCAATGGAAAAAGGGCTTCTCTAACCTATATTCTAGTGAGAACATGATACCTGCCATGACGGGTTAGCAGTCATGGAACTATCTCGAAATTGTCAAGAAAGTGTCCAAAATGTCTTGAAAATCAAACCATTATCGACATTCCAAGCTCCCAAGTTAAAAGTTACATGAGACCAAACAAAATCAAGTTTTGAAAAAAAAAATCATTTTCTAAAATAGTTTTTGGACTCACCATTTTCACCATTTGTTTTTGAGAGCAAAGAAGTGGAGCAAAAGGAGCAAACTTTTCCATATGCCAAATTCAACCGTTCATATCCTTCCAAAATCACAAGGTAACCATTAAACTTGTCTTGCATCCAATTGTGACTAGTTTTAGAATTTTTAATTTAAGTTTTACCATTGATTTTTTGTCAAAAATTTCGTCGTGGCGTATACACGAGTTGGATATATGAAACCCGTGTATACACGGGCCCTACATGTGACTGTGTGTAAAATGGACCCACGTATACACCGCGAAAATTTCAAACAAAAAAACTAATGGTCTAAATTCATTTTTTTTCAGGATGCCAGTCACTTGGCAAGAAAGAGAGCATACCTTAGTGGATGATGAGGTTATGAATTATCCTAATGCTTTTGATGCCTTACGGGGATGCAGTTTGCTAAAGTTCTTTAAAATGCCAAATATGAAAGCAAACACTCGCCTACTCGAAATGCTGATTCACTACTAGAGCATCAAGGATGATTCATTTATGATTGACCAAATGCCACTCAAAATAGATATTTAAGACATTTATTTCATCGCAGGCTTTTCGCGGAGGGGAGAGGTGGTACATTCGACGGGCAGATCACGAGGCAGTCTCTCGATTGAGGACTATGTACATATATATTGCGCGGGACATCCGGAAAATATTTGAAGTCAAATTCCAATCAAACATGTGGAGAGTTTATCGCTGAGGATAATCCTGTTCACCATAGCTAGAGTGAACAGATCAGCTTCTTTGCACTAGGCATCACGGTTAGCCATGAGCTTAGCGGTAGATTGTCTCACTACCATGTTTGACTGGTGTACCCCTCTTCTGGCCAACCTGAAAAGCTATCTTACTTCTATCAAGAAAGAGCAGACTAAAAACTTCGGATATGGAACCATTTTGTGCTCTTTCTTCTTTGAGAGGGTCCCTGCACTTCGTCCTAGAGTACCGATTTCGATCAACACCCCACGAGATCCACGAATGGGCAAGTGGGTTGACTTGATGAAACATCTAGGAGGTGGGGACGTCCCACGGACTGCATTTCATGATGACTTCTTCTCCTCGTGGGAGCAGTAGATCATCACCATAGATGACTACCCTTAGGCTAGGTTGGACTTCCGAGGAGATCCTGATCTAGTATTACCACCTACCGCAGCGTGGGACGACATAGGTAAGTGTTTTTGATTTTTTATAATTTTTTTGTGATTTTTCAAATATAATAATGAATTTTGAAAAAATATTTTTGATAGGATTAAAATGACTAATATGATGATCATGTTCCAAATATTGGGCCGGTGCGACCAGATGAGTTCCCACGGTATGGATGTCGCAGCCGAGGGGCCGAAGAGGTGGTTGTAGATACATAGCAACTTCTACACACAGTTCAGCGGCACTTGGTGAGACTAACTCACCGAGTACTGATGGAGGCCATAGAGGATCTCCCTATAGATATGTAGCGTCATGTGGTTGGCATGCCATGAGACTGGGTTTGCACTCTTAGGCTTGTGGCCAAAGCAGTAGTTGCCTACTTAGTCGCTCATCCTAAGCCAGGGCATTAGATGTACTAGACATGATTATGGGCATTTGAGTCCCAATTTTGTATATTATTTTGGACACACTTATGTACACTCGAGATGTTTTATGATATATATATATATACAGTTCAACTTTTTGATGTTTACTTGTATTGTGATGACTGATTGATGTGCCAGTCTAATGCTTGATTAGCGATAATTGGTTATTAACCAATTATGAGATCTTGGGATGTGAAAATAATTAATGTAATTAAATGATCTTTGCAACAACCTCACCCTTAAATACTAGCGATATAAACATGGATCCCTTACCCAATAAATGTTATTCAATTGTGACACTATCAATTGTGAATCAAGATAAACTACCAACGAATCGATTTCATAAGAAATTGCTTCGGATAGTAAACTAATGACGGTAGTATACTCAGCCATATTATTTGAAGCAGGACCAATGCTTATGCCCCTTGACACCATCAACTGACCAGTTGGATAGTAGAGTACCCAAGCTGGAGAAGCGAGGTTCCGAGTGTGCCGACTAGCACCATCGACAAATCCAAAATAGACCAAGTCATCCATCAAGACTTTCCATAGCAAACCAAAAAGTGTCGATATCAAAAACTCTCAATGAGATATGTACAAATACACAAAATTTACAAAGAATCCATTGCCTAGCTACTACTTAAGCAAAGTACTTCTTGAGGTAGAACCTGTTTCGGGGCTTCGCCAACTTGTTTCCTTCAAAATCAATTAACTCATATGCCCCTTTTTCTAAAACTCATTTAATTATGAAGGGACCATACCACATAGGCTTCAACTTTACTGCCCCCAAGACATCCTTATCTTGGTCATAGACCAAGACAAGGTCGCCTTCAGAAAAGACTCGAGGATGGACAGCTTTATCGTATTGAGTTTTAACCCTTTTCTTATAAGCGTCATTGATTGTGGCAGCATCTCGACGCTGCTCATCGAGATGTTTGAAATGAAGGAGGCACTCTTCGAGACTAGAAGTCTCTGGAAGGAGCTCAACAACTAATTTAAGAGATGGAATTTCACATTCGATAGGAAATATAGACTCCATCCCACAAACTAACTGAAAAGGTGTAAAACCTGTAGCAGTCTTTATAGAGGTTCGGTATGCCCAAAGATCTGGATACAACATAAGATGCCAACTGGATCAATTTTTGTCGATTTTCCTTTGCAGGATTGTCTTAAGAGTTTTGTTCACTACCTTGACCTATCCATTAGCCTGAGGATAATAAGGAGATGAATGTTCCTGCCGGAAACCCAATTTGAGAGCTAATTCAAACATTAGTTGATTATGGAAATCACTACCATGGTTAGTGACAATCTCTCTCGGGATACCGAACCTTGAGATAATCTGATTAAAAAGGAACAATGTCATTGTTTCAATATCATTTTTATAACTTGGCATGGCCTCAGCCCACTTCATGAAGGAGTCTACAGCCACAATAATGTACTTGTGATTCACTGTTGAAGGTGGATTACAAGTTGTAAAATCAATACCCCACTTAGTAAAAGGACTGTTGGAGAGGTAAATCCCCTCTACGGATAGAGGTGATCCCTACTAGCCCAAAACGGGTCTAGCAAAAATCAATCAATGCTACTCTGCAAGTTCCTAGTTGCAATTAACAAGTGGGTAATGAACACCTACTTGGATTCCAGCGCTATGTTTGACGAAGAGATGCCACTCTCGCTCCTTCGCTCCAGCCGGTCACAATCCTCCACTATCCTCATGGGCAGACACTTGCAAAAGCAAAGAGAAGACAAACACAAGTGTAAAATCTAGTAAAAGCAACTATACATCAGTCAGAAAGGATGTAATTCACATTAACCATTCATAAGACAAATGAGAATGGAACCATAACAGTAGTCATCTATCTTTTATTAATCAGAAATAGAAAAAGGTACAACCAATGTTCTGATGCTGAGTCCTTCTCTAGAGGGTCCAGCCAGCATGTCTCATAAGCGTTCACCTTTGAAGGTAGTTTTCCCAAGACAAACAACTCTCTCTCTCACACAAGGCAACAAACTCATAACCTTCCTTAAGCTCTATGGAAATCCACACACAATACACCAAATGCCTATTAAGAGCAGCACTAATGCACTATGAATTCCTCTATGTCAAAGTATATATGTCAAAAACTAGCTGCTCATGGCAATGGTGGAGGCTTATATAGGAGAAGGGGTATCCATGAATAGTGAAAGGATGAGCTTATCCCCAAGAAAGGTGGGTTATTAGATGAACAGACATGCCATAGAAAGGAGGGCGACCTTTACAAAGACAACAACTAGGTCTGGAGTCATCTGGAAGGCTGGCTGTTAGAACAAACTCGCCCAAACAGGATCAGCGCGGGTGCATAACGGGGCTGGCGTGCTGGCATCGCATCTCAATAACAGAAGAGGTCCGGTCAGCGCAATTTTATACAAGCGGAGGGGCCGTTGGCTATGAAATTCGACCAGCGTGGAAAACCCGTGTGCTTCCGCGCTGGCAGTGCACTAATAACACTATCATCCGCCAGTCAGTGTGGTTATTTCAATAACAGTCGCGATGATCCAATAAACTTAGTCAAAGAGGGTTTTTTTGGCCATTTCAGAGAGCATGAGCATGATGGGTTTGATTTCATGACATAGTAGAGAGACTGACAGGGAGACAGTGACAATATACTGTGTAACAAGGACCGACAGTGACAATAGGAAAAGAAGGAGCTAGATGTGCATGCATCTTCCAAGTATAGATCTGATAGGGGTGACAACATTTGACTGCTTCAACACAATCTTTGAAGAGCGAAGGCCAAAAATAGTGATCATGCAAGATACGTTGAGCTGTAGCAAGCCTTGAAAGATGACCACCACAAGCTCCACTATGTCAGTCATTGAGCAATGACTCTGCTTCCTCTAGGGTTAAACAATGTGTCACGGATGATGACATAGTTCTTGGCTAGGTGACGTAATTTTCAGTGTTCATCCTTAGAGAAAGTAGAGGGAAACTTTGAAGTTTGGAGATAGACAATGATATCTCCATACCAAGGGTCAAGTGAAGAGATGAGGAATAAATGTTTGTCGAGAAAACTTTCCTCATAAATAGTGTCCTCTCCACAAGGTAGCTCAGAAATTAACTCGGAAAAAACCATGGATTTCTTAGACTTGGTGAACAAGAATTCAAGATCAAATTCTTGTAAAATGACTAGCCATTGATTATATTTGCCCCCAATCACTCACCTACTCAGGACGAATTGAAATGGATTGACCGCCGCTAAGACAAAAGTTTTGCGTAGCAAGATATAATGGCGGAGCCATTGGACAGCATGGATAGCTGCCAAGGACAACTTCTCAACAGGAGAATAGCGAAGTTCAGGACCTATCAAGCCTTAGCTCAAATATTAAATCACATGCTCTTTGAGAGCATCATCTTCCTGAATGAGAACCATACCTATGGTTGATTCTACTGTAGCGAGATATAAAAGGAAGTCTCTACCATAATCCGGTGGACTCAAAAGTGGGGCAGAGACTAATGCCTTTTTCAAGGCATTGAATGACTGCTACACAAAGTAATCCCATACAAATGGAACTCCTTTCCATAGAAAACGCATTAACCCTTTAGTGATCTTGGCATAATTCACTATTAATCGTCTTAAGAAATTAGCCTTTCCTTGAAGACTTTGAAGTTGCTGAATTGAGGACGAGGGAGGCAACTGAATTATTACCTCTACCTTGAAGGGATCAACCCTAATCCCTTCATTTGACACAATGAACCCTAATAATTGACCTGATGTAACCATGAAAATGCACTTATTGGGATTCAATCAGATCTTGTAAAAACGACATTGCTCAAAAACCAATCGAAGATGACTAGGGTGATCAGTTCTCTTTCAAGAGCGAGCAGCTAGATCATCCAAGTATGCTTCATTGATATGTTTAATGTTGTGGAAAGCATATGACATGGCCCACTCGAAGGTAGCTCCAGCATTTTTCAGACCAAAAGGCATCTTTCCATATGAAAAGGTACCCTAGGGAAATATAAAAGTTGTCTTATGCTGATCTTTCGGACGAATAGAAATTTGATTATAACCGGAAAAACTGTCCATGAAGGAGAAAATCTCATTACCTGCACACTCATCATTAATCTGATCAATGAACGGCGTGGGGTAATTATCTTTGGGACAAGCCTTATTTAGGTCCCTAAAGTCAATGCATACTCTGAATGTTCCTTTCTTTTTATCCACAGGGACTGTATTAGAAACCTAATCGGTAACTGGAATAGGGTATATGAAACCTGCCTTGAGCAACTTCTCTACTTCAACTTTAATGGTTTCTACTTTCCAAGGATTAACTTATCGAAGCCTTTGACAAACTGGTTTGGTGTTTTCATGCATCTTGATCTCATGTTGAACTATGGATGGATCAATTCCAGGTATTACTTCATAAGACCAAGCGAATACATCTCGAAATTCCTTAAAAAGGTCAGTGTAAACTTGAATTGCTTCAGGGGAACATTCGGCTCCGATGAAGAGATTCTCAATCACGTTAGCGTTCCTAGAGATGTTTATAGATAACTTTTTTTAAATCACCGACATATTCCCTTCGGCACAAAAGTGTGCTCGAACCAAAGGATTTGATACCGTACAAACATCACTGGTAAAGAGCTCGGAGAACCTAGATTCTACTTCCTGCAACAGAGGAAAAAAATATGAACAATGGTGTAAGTCTTCCCAAGGTCGATATACACCCATCATTACTTCTAGGATTGCTTCTTCAGAAGGTAAAACCATATCTAAGCAGTCCATAGCGGAGGTAGAATCAAGGGTCCACGCCGGGGCCACATCACCATCTAACTCCTCCTCAGAGAAAGGAGTAGAATGGTTATCTATAGAGTTAACGATAGACTAATAGCTAAGCTCTATTGTAGACATAGGAAATGCCATTCCACCGACTTGTTCTTCAACTAATGTGGTAGTAGGTAAAGGCAAGGTCCAAGGGTCTAAAAAATAATGAGTTCAAAAGAACTCTTCTTGTGAAGACTCCTTGGATGATGAAATGACATTTATTCTAGCAATAGGAGAGGGAAAATCAAAGGTACCCATCAATGAAGAATACATCCCAACTCCTAGATTCTTAGTAGGTGGATGAGGGTTATCCACCAAAGGAACAATAGAATCTGAAGTTGCCCTAGGATCGGCTAGAGAGTAATCCAACTGATCAACCTTAACAATTTTCCCTTCATGAGGAAAGCAAATGACATGAAACAGAGTTGAAACAATGGCATCCATTTCTTATACCCAATTCCTTCCTAAGAGGAGATTGTAATCTAGGTTGGCGTTAATGACTTCTACTTCGATATTGACGAGCTTCCCCCCAACACATATGGGAAAGGCCAGGAGAATCCCATGGGTCTATGAGAATGTCCATCAAATGCAGTCAGGAGGGTAGGTAAAGGAACGGCCGAAGGTGATCCAATGGCCTTCCAGCATGACATCGACATGATGCATGTGGAAGCTTCTTCATTAATAACGGTATGAAAAATATTAATTTCCCGGTATGTAGACTTTATTTGAAAATCCATGTGAAGAGGGAATCACTTTTTGACATTTAACATGTCGAAAGTGAGCACTAAAGAGTTAGTTGAATCAACTGCCCCTCTCACCGAAAGCAAAGCACTTCGTTGAGTTGGACACGACTGGAGAACCTCTAAAGCAGACATAGCACATGGACTCTGAGCCAGATCCTCAACGATGGACTAATTCTGGGTGGCCCTAACATTTGGGTTAATAGTTGCACACTTAGAAGAACCTTTCGGTATCCGTGGTATAGTCTCGACAAGGGGTCACTCAATATGAAGGTTAGTATTTCTAGGAGTACTCTTGTCCTTGGAATTTTCAACTTCACCATAATCATGCAACCGAGTGGCTACATGGACATTAGAACCCATCATGAAAACGTTTGATGATTTTTTCCCTTCATGGTTGCCTCTTGCAGAGGTACCATGATTTGAATTCACGCCAGCAAGCAGTTGCTTCCCTTGGGGAAAAGGGTTGGTTAAGATAGCTTGAGAGATGAAAGTCCCTTGCTGCCCTAATAAGTGCTAAGCATCTTGAATCTTTGGGTAGAGATGAGTTAAATGGTCTCCAATGCATAAATTGCATGGAAACTCAACTTGCTTTCTAGACCCATTTCTACCACCACCAGTATTATTGTCGGATTTATTTGCATCAGCCTTCCCATCTTGACTCTTTTTCTTACCTCGTCCTTTCTTTTTCCCATTGGAATTTTGATTTCCTTTGGCGTTGGCAGATTGGACAACATTAACCGAAGAGGGTTGGGAAGACGAACGGTTAGACGATGTGACCTCGTTGTTAGGAGCAATTTGTAAAGACAACTGCTACAATTGGCTCAATAGGTTCACCACATTTGTATCTACTGATCCAACAATACCATCCGCATGGGGACCTGGCTTCGACTTGGCTATATCAACCTTAGTCTCGGGAGCATCAGACAAGGTTTTTTATAGAATTGCATACTAAGAATAAATCAATTCTAATTGTTGGGCCCTAAAAATAGCTTGCTTCTCAGAATAGACTCTGAACAAGGAGACATCCTTAGAGTTTTCAAGTTGTAAAGATTTCAAAAACCATTCTAGACGATATTCCAAAGGGATTTCAGCTTTAATGAGAATCTTTCTTCGTCTCCATTCCTGAATGTGATCAGAAATGTGGGTTGCCATATCCTGATGAAAATTGGTCAGAAGTTCAATTCTGGCATCATAACGGATGGGCAACTGGAAATGATTTAAGAAAATATTAGCTAAGTCAGCGAAAGATGTAAATCTACCCCCTAGCAACTCTATATACCACTTGGCCGCATTACCAGTCAAGGTGCGTTGAAAAATTCTCAACCTAATCGAGTCATCAATAAGGGAGTTTGATGAGCACCACAAATGGAATGTGGTCACATGGTCGCCTAGGTCTTCACCGCCCTTTCCCTCGAACTTTGGAATGTCTGAAGGGAGTTTGGTTGGGACCGGAGGCCAAGCTAGATTGTATTTGATTGGATCATTCAATGATTTCATGAGATCTGGCAAGTTCAAAGTTGCCAGAAAAGGAAGCCTAAGAGGACCTTGGGGATTCCACCCAAACTGGTCGAAGCTCCCAAAGTTCTGAAAAGATTGGCCTGGATTCTGGAAGGCACTAGGCTACCTGAAGTAACTAGAAAAACCAGCTAAACCAAAAGGCGGACCTTGTGATCCAGCAAAACTCGGAGTTTGACCAACTCCAGCCAAAAAACCTCCATAACTGGCGAAGCTCCCTCCTAAAGGATTATAAGGAGTCGATAACCCCTGATAAGGATTCCAAGCAGAAGCTAAGGGAGGAATACTTCGAAATGAACTAACTGTGGAGTACGGCCTATTCCCTTGTTGGCTGAAAATCAAATTCCCAATTCCCATGCCACTAACAGAGGGGTTATTCCAACCTTGAAAAGGATTGTTGCTTTGTCCTATAGAAGAAAAAGGCATAGATCCTATCATCGGGTTGGAATGTGGTATATGGCCACTTCCAAAAGGAAAACCCTAAAATGAAGCCAACCCACCCATCATGGATGTGGAGGCACTAAATGGAACTGACAGAATACCCTGTGAATGGGTTTCAAACGGGAAGAATCCAGAACTAAAAGCATTGGCTTGGGAATTTCCCCCCGTAGAAGGAATGGAAGTAGACCCAACTAAGGATGAGCTAGCAAAATACCCAAATACAGATGCAGAGGGGATGGAAATAGTTCCTCCCCCTTGTACTGATGTTGGAGTATGCATAGTTGTAGCACTTGTGGTAGAAGCCATGCTTCCAGTAGTGGCCATTGATGGTAAGTGCGTAATATGACCTGGACTTGACGGTCTATGCGTCAGAGTCCCAACGTATTGTAATACTTCTGGATAGCTAGAAGGTAGGGGAGAATTCAGAGCCGCTAGCGACTCTTGAAGTTATTCTACCTCTATGTTATTTTACGATTGAAAGAGAACTCGAGAAAGAACTGGATTGATCCTCTCTTGTTCTGCGAAAGTACCAAGCCTGTCTTGAACACTAATTCCCCCAAGAGGAGGATCAATCCCCAATGCATCAATTGCCATGGGACAAAACCCACCAGCAGTATTACCTCTATGCCTTCTAAGAGAAGGCTCTAAACTTGGTGGTGAAAGACCACGAAGTCTTCGAGACCGTCTAGGTGATCGGTCAGCCACTTTGAATTTTTTATTAAGATCTAATTAAAGACTCAAGAAAAAATGAAAGCTAGGCCAACTAAGAGCACATAGAACACAGTAAAAAGTCCCTAAAAGATGTCAGCTAGTCAAACAACTTCCAAGTATTTCCGCTATGGGTGATGAGGACCGGACATAAAAATACAAAAAAGTGAAGTAAGGGGCCTTTCGAAGATAGTCTGGGATAATGACGGCTCAGTCCTACTAGCGAAGGTAACAAAGGAAGTTATGCTGACCTCCTAACATCAGTCTATGCTGGTGCAAGCCCCCAAGCTTCGCAAGGGTGCCCTCCAGTAGTATCGTTGAGAGTGATACAATGTCGACCTCAGGTGCCACGGGATTCCCCTTCATAGCCACCTATGTAGATCCCTAGGAAAAGCAACTAAGGTTACCAACTCGTGTCAGAAGCTAGGTGGAACAGTCTTGAGGTAAGATCGGACAAGTAGGAGAGGGGGTATCTCTCTTCCTTATCTTCAAAAACCCTTGTGCTTAACTCCCAGATCCGTAGCTTTCCTGGTCTCCCTAACGTTATTGGATTTGCACTCACTATTCAGACTCTTATGTTTGATAGTTTAAATGGCCTTGGAGATTTTTCTCGCCACTCTCCTAATCCAAGGCCCTAAAATATCCTAAAACTTGTTGGTGTGTCTAACTTGACAATTATAAAAAAAAAATTAGTGTATTTTAATTAGCGCTTGTTTTTAAATGGGTTGTTCTTTAAGTCAAGGGATGAGCGGAAATGAAAATTTCGGTGTTTTGACACAAAAGAAATTAATAAAAATGAAACTATATGCAAATGCACTTGTTTTGTTCTTTGATGAAAGAAATTTCTACTAGGTTCAGAGGAACTTCAAAGAAAGCAACACATTTTTCTTTTCTTTTCTTTTACTCAAGCTTCACACTCACAAAAATTAACAAAACTATGGATGTCCTAAAAAAATGCACAAATCTATCCTAATGCAATGAGTACATGCTAATGCAAAACTTAAGAGTACTCTAAATCAAGAAATGAAAGTAACTTGTTTATCAATTTTCATTTGCCACTTAAGATGTTTAGATAGAATATAAGTTGCTAATGCTCATTTTCGTCCAAACACTAAAAGCAAGTTTCAAGAAAAACAAAAATGCACTTTCATTCGGAAAAAGGAAACTCAATTCAAACAAGGCCAAAGAAAGCAAAAACCAAGTTTTCAAGAAGTTTTCTTCAAAAGCAAAAAACAAAAGTGAATTTTCAAAAGTGCTCTAAACAAGACTGAAACTTTATGATCGAAGAATAGGTAACAAAACACTGTGTAAGTTGACCACACAAAACGGGTGAAAACTCAACAAAAATGTGTTTCAAGATGCTCTTAACAATGAAAAAGCAGCAACAAGAGCTTGGCAATAAAGACCAAAAGATCGAAAAGACAACTTTCAAGAAAGTGTGAATCAACATGTTTCGAAAAGTAAGAAAAGCAGATGGTCACAAAGATGTAGTTTTGACATGCAAACAAAAAATTCACTGAAACAAGATTTGACACAAAGATTGAAATCAACCTTTCTGCCCTGGAAGACCAGAGCAGCCAACACTCCTAGCAAGAAATTTTGTGTGCTTAAACATAAAGGATGATGCTTGTAATAGAACAAAACAAGACCATTAATTTCCATGACTAGAGAGAGTTTGAAATCATGTACTTGCTGTAAAAATAAAGATTGACACAGAAAAGTAACTGTTCAAGGCTAATTCAGACTAGAAGATAGATCTTCAGAAATAGAAACATTTGAAAAATCTTGAAAATTTTGGGGTATACGCGGCTGTGTTGATGTACAATTGTGTGTATATGCTATTCAACCTAAGGAAACCTGTGTATACACAGGTTGACTTAAGGAAACATGTGTATATATGCTTCTGTAAACTGGAAATACAACGTATATAAAAGATTACAAGAAAAAACAAAAAAAAAATCTGAAGAAACTGATCAAACTTACAATTCAAGTTCCTACAGGAACAGACTACACAGTGACAGCAAGAAAATAAAAAGTTGAGCCATGATTGGCTTGAGCAAACCCAAACTAGGAACAACAATATTGTTGTCCCCAATGGAGTCACTAATTCTGTTAAGGGATAAATTCCCCTAGGGTCTTGGGTTGATACCCTAGTAGATCAGAGGTTATCTACAAAAAAAAACACACATTCCACACAGCCATGATGCTAATATAAACAAACTACGCGAAGAGGGGTGCACCTAGGGGTCCTTCGTTTGGGAAGATCCAGCTCGGGTCCAAACCCTCTTGGAGTTCCTTTTGGTCCTTCAACCTGCAAAACAATCAATTCCATAAAGTACAACATTATATTGACCAAGCATCATAAAGAAATCATCTTCATAGCATACTGAAAGGTAGTTCGTTATACAATTAAAACAACCATTCATATGTGAATCATAACATTGATATCATAAACATGAAGAAGATTTACATTAGGAACAAGACAAATGTTTCTTTTATTATAGATAACAAAAGTACAGAAAGGAATGATTTCACCTGAGTCTTCCTTCCGTAGGCTCGAAGAAGAACCATCCTCCGAATTCATCCAGTCTCAAGCCTCCAACAAACTCCTTCCATGACTTACTCCAAGATATCTCAAGTAGTAGAAAGACATCATAACACAAGGAAACAAGGATTTCCTGTAATGGGGGAAGTGTTGGAAGCACAAGGATCTTCATACTTGGTCAGGGATAATCTCAGCAGAGTGATCTTTCTCTATCTCTTCTCCTCCCTTAGGCCTTCCCATTGAAGCCTTTTATACTTCTCCCAAAGTAGTTTTTTAGTTGGGAATTTGTTGGGAGCAGTTGGGCCACGGGCACTAATAGGTAATCAATAGGTAAAACCTATGATCTATGCCCAAAATTAAGGAGATTTAATTTTTTTAAGTGTATTAAGACATATACACGGGTTGGGTATACACATACCCGTGTACACATGCATTTAGCTTAGGGAAATGTCACGTATAAGGAGTAAAATGCTGTTTTTTAAATATTGGGACCATGTCTGGAAGGAGGGGTTGCACTAGGCCATGAGTGCAGCATCACAAACATCAAAAGTAAGATTTGGAGCTATAATAGTGGTTGGGTCGAGGCCTCGCATTTCTGTCTACATTCTATAGGATAGGATCCACTCCATCATTAACTTGCGCTCGTCGTGACGCACCTAACACAAAAATTACAAAACAGTTGCTAGGGAGTTTGTATATAATTCTACAACAAATGACAGTTATCCATCGTGTTCTTTCCTCCTATCTGACAGATTGCACACCAGAGGGTGGGTGCAGGGGTTAAATTTGACGGGTGACCCTACCTGTCAAGGAATTTTTTTATGACGTTTTTATTTTTACACAGCCCATCATATGACTTTTAAAATTTATTTGTACAAGTTTTATCTAATTTCAAATTGTACAATAAAAGAATAATAGTTGTGAAATAATTTTCAAACCAAAAACATAACGTGCATGATTTCTCGGTTGGATACAACGACCCTTTTGGTGGCTCGCCCAACAACCGACTTTGTAGACAAGAAGTTGTGTTCAACCTCATTTCGGACAAAACCCAACAGTCTAATGCTATTTACTGCACAAACCGATGTTGAAAGTCCAGTCCAATTTTTTACAGCAAATACAAAACAAAGCTCAATTTTTTACATAACCCACTACCCAGAATTCAGCTGGTTTAATATCCCACTAAAGACAAATGGATTTAATGCATCAAGCTCTACTGAAATTTCAAACATATAAAAGTCCAGTCCAAGTTTTTACAACAAATACAAAACAAAGCTCAATTTTTTACAAACCCACTACTCAGAATTCAGCTGGTTTAATATCTCACTAAAGACAAATAGATTCAATGCATCATGCTCTACTGAAATTTCAAATATGGCATTGATAAACATCTAAATGTCAGTCTGGAAATGGCATGGATAATTATCCAAAGCATAGCGATAAATCCTTTTCTCTGATATTTCTATATGCAACTAAGAAAATACCTGACATTTTGTAGAGCATAAAGCATGTCGGTCATCAAGTGTTCCTCGAAATCCAACACCACCATAGGAAAGAGATAATTGAAAGGACATTAGAATCACAAAATACATCATGAAAATTAGAATAATACAGGGATGAATATAAAATAGAATTGCATTAAGATACAAATACTTGAAGTACTATAGAAACAAACGAATAATGCAGGACCAAACTTAGTATAAAATATAATTGTATTAAGATGGAAATACTTGCCATAGAAGCCAAAGAAAAATGCATAACAGACACTCTAATATCAAGGAGAATTGTATATGGAAGCTAAAGAAGTTAAATATGGCATTGTAGTCATTCGCTGGCCCAATATCACCTCAAATACCAATTGATACATCATATACATAGGAGATAGTGCTCACAATTCTGGTACAATATTTACTGATACATAACCCACTACTCAGAATTCAATCACAGCAAAATCCTGTGATACCCACTTTCCAATGCAAAACCCAATACTCAAACATTCATTCAATGTGAAACCCAACAGTCAAATATATGGACAGAACTTGGACCAGACTGCACAGAGGGCAGTCAAATTTCAAGTGACTATTGTAACTGGTGAATTTGTTGATTCTCCCACACTCCTAAATTGAATTGAATAGAATGAAGTGCCCACTAAGGAGTGGCGGTATTTAATAGCATAGAACCTTGACAGAAATGTAGGAACATAGAACAAATATTCAGGTTCTGAGATTGAAACAGTAGGAGGGTACTTATCATGCGACCATCCTCCTTAAGTGTCCACATTGAGCAATGATCGCACCAACTCCACCTCGTCTGTGCTCTGTGAACTGGTTTGTTAAGAATAAAATGCAGCATAGCATATTTTTTTAATGGATTATTTGTTTAAATCTTTGAACTGGTTTGTTAAGAATAAAATCGAGCATAGCGTATTTTTTTAATGGATTATTTATTTATTTTTAAACTTCTTCAAACAACCTTTCACAATTAACTTATAAATTGAACATATTTTTTTAATGGATTATTTTTTTAAATCTATGAACTGGTTTGTTAAGAATAAAATCGAGCATAACATATTTTTTTAATGGATTATTTATTTATTTTTAAACTGCTTCAAACAACCTTTCACAATTAATTTATAAATTGAACAAGGCTAAAGTTGGCTGGGCTTCCCCATGGAATAGTAAAGAGCTTGAACTATGTAAATGTTCAAAAAGTAGATTCAATATCACCATGTACACAAACTAAATTTTGGACAGTTTCACCAAAAGAGGCAATTGTCAAAACACCACTATTACAAACATAAAAATAAAAGCAAAAACTTTAAATATTTAAGGCTCTCCTTTCTTTAGCATCTTTCCAGATGTCAAATACTCTATCCGATTCCACCATCGATGAATCAAGCCCTGTTAGAGACACCCACATCAAGACATCCTTTATTATGTTTTGTCTTGAGAATCCTCTCTCACAAGCAACTGTACTTGCGGGAATAGTATCGCCTGCCATAATTTTGACATGTGAGGAAAATTTGTATGCAACCCTGTAACATAAAAAATCCTCCATGCATCTTTCATGGATGATCCCTCACAATTAACATGAAGAGTGTCAACAAATGGATGCAACTCTTCCATACAAGCTTCAAAATCAAATGTAGTTTTGTTTTCTTCACTTTGATAATAAGGATGTTGTAAGTGTTGAAAAATCTTTTCGAGCCAACGCTTTGAATTTCGTTCTCTTCCATGAACATCCTCTAAATAATAGCAAGGGCTAAACAATCTTGTTGAGTTGAAAAATGCAAGATCAGGGAATCTTGCGTTCAAATTCTCTACGAGAGCTTGAACATAATCTTTTGCAAGTTGTTTACAACTTTCTATTGAACCTTCAATACACGGTTTCCATGATTGTTTTTGTATATCAACACAATCAACATATGCATGTGGAATTGCTACAAATCGTAATTCATGCTTATGAACAAACCCCTCCTTATCACAAATTTCTAGAAAGCCAAATTTAGAGGCATCTATAAATTTAGATAAATAACATGTGCCATCTGCAAATGTGTTGCTTCTTAAAAACCGCCTTTTCAAAGTGTTTACCGTGACATCTATGGCTGCCCCTAAAGAGCTGACATCAATGTACTCTTCTTGGAATTTCTTGTTCAACTTGTTTAATTCACACATTATATCTACAAGCATATGTAAACAAAATTGTACTGAAAAGATTCTTGCCTTATCATACCATGAGTATTTTCTTTCATTTTTCCACAATGTCAATATGGGATGCATAAGTGCAACAAGTATTTCAATGAATTGTCCCCTTGAAAGCCATCTAACTCCATGGATTTGAAGAGCTTGAAGAGTTTCAAGTCGCATAAGTTCCTGTAGAGCAATAAGTTGACTATTTCTTTTCGTAGAATTTTGTAGCCAAGAATATACCTTATTTGCTAATTTCTCAACAAATAATAATTGAGGTATTTTTTTTTAAGCATTTGATGCAGCTAAGGCTTCACGATGAGCAATGCAATGAACACCTACAAGATTAGGTACATCTTTCTTCAAGAAACTGATAAAACCATTTTCATTACCAACCATTGAATAAGCACCATCTGTGGAAACTCCTATCGATCTTTTTATTGAAAGGCCCCTTGATTCCATTAAATGTTTGATTGCATCATAAGTTGTTTTCCCTCTTCCATCGCAAACATTTATGAGCTTTAAAAACTGTGAAATTGGAGGGCCCAATCCTTTTGAGTTTAAAAACGTGGCATAAACCACAAGATGTTTTTCTAAACTACGGTCTGTACTTTCATCTAACATCAATGAAAAAAAGGGGCTATTTAGCATTTTGGAAGTTTGTAGCTCTTCAAGGTACTGAGATATAGCAAAAAAGAATTCTTTTGCAGCCATGTGATTTGTATATGATGTGTAGTCTTTGTTCTTTGGCATATTTGGCGTGTATAAAGGCATTGTAAACAAACAAAGAGATTCATATTTTGAAAGTGGTAGATCTTCTTGCACCATCAAATATACTAATTTCATAGTAGTGATGACTCTTTCTTTGTTCATATCATCAATGCATGCAATGTGTTCTGTAATAGACTTCGCTTTCTTCTCATTCCACATATCCACTTTGCCTGTGAGAGTTTATGAATGCTTGAATTAGAATGAACAATTATAGAATCATGCTGCAATGTAGAGCAACCAGTCCCAATTCCCCATGTCCCCATTGCCTTATGCATTTCATAACTGTTTTTCCTTCATGCTTTGCCTCTCTCAACCATTTATATTTAGTTTTCCACTGATCACGAAACTCTCTTTTTACTTTCATTTTTTTTTCTTTTGGGTGCTAGGTTCTCCATCGTGAAATTCTTCATCACCTTTTTCATTATGCTCCAAGATATCATATTCTTCATTATGCCCCAAGACATCTAAATCTTCATTTAGATCAAAACCATGATCTTCTTTATCAAGCAATGAAGCTTGAGATGTATTAGACCATCCAAAAAAAAATTTGATAGAAAGTTGATTCCGTTTTTTTGAAGTCATTTTTGATATATAATACCTATAAAATAAAAAGAAAGTATTTAGTATATATGAATTTAATTTCATCCACTAAAACTATATTAAAAAAATAATCTTGCACTAGTATGCTGCTAAAAATCCCAAACGCTAAAAATAAATCTAAATAAATCATTTAATAAAATTATAAAAATACATCTTTAACAAATTCAATTAACTAATCCAACAAATGAAATTTTACAACAAAAATCCAAAACTAAACAATATAACAAAGTTGTTACAAGGACATTTATCCAATTCATAAAAAATGATATAACAAACTTTTACATGAGTTGATATAAAAAACGTTTACATATACAATTTATTACAGTGAGAATGTTGGTTTACAACACAGTTAAACAACCCCTGCCGAAATCTCTGTGCAGTGCAACAATGAAAAGAAATAAATTGGTCTGCTTCGTTGACACTCAGTAAATCAGAGAGCTGATGGTCTCACTGCAGACATGTTTTTCAAACTCAAAAGTTACGTAGTGGACTTTGTTATGGAGTGCATTTTAGGTTGTTTTTGTTTATGTGGAGATCATTGGTTCTCAATCAACACTCGTGACCCGTGGGTAAGATGAAAGGATTGCACGTGAAGCATACAAAGAAGTTTCACTGAAAGGAAAAATCCGCGTGAGTCAAATTGAAAAGATAAAAAAGCATTAAAATGATAGGTTAAACCATGGTTCGATGTATTAAAATCCATAGTAAAATAAATTTGTTGGAGGTATAAAATTTCGAAGAAAAATAATTCTTCCATTAATTATGATAAAAAATCAAATTATATTAATGTCAATTTATAAAAATCAATAAGAGAATACATATAGAATAAAGAGTTAGAAGATGATATACTCACTGCAATTTGTATATATGGTGAAACAAAGTTTAAAATGTAAGATGGGAAGGTGTCATATCAATTTATTTGGTGTTCATTAACACTTTTGGAGTAATTGTGTGTGTGTTTTTTTTTATCATAGTATGCTCTCACATATTACCAGAAGAAAAGCTAACAACGATATTTAGAAAAGCCGTAAAACGAGGAAACACATATTACCAGAAAAAAGCCATAAAATAAGGAAACATAGATACGAGAAAAAAAGCCCCAAAGCCTCAAAACTTATTTTTATATTCATAAAACGTGACAAGCGACCTTCATAAAGTTGATTCTGAAATTAAAAAAAAATAAAATAAATAAATAAATAAAATAAATAAAATAAAATAAAATAAATAAAATAAATAAATAAATAAAAAATAAATAAAAATAAAAATAAAAATAAAAAAAATAAAAAAAATAAAAATAAAAAAACACTCAAAATATTTTTATTTACCCAAAAATAACTAGTAAAAATAACACAATATCATTCATTCATATCATCGTACTGAACAAAGAGGTAGGCTACCTTATATGGATGTCAATTTCGCTAATTAAATGATATAAATTTAGAAAAAAACACGTTTAATATAGACCGTTGCTTTAACAGACGGTTACATTAACTAGGGTTTGAAGCGTCAAGATCCGAAAACCCGTTAAACCATAATTCCTAATTTGTTTACTCAATATTATGTAAAATTTGGCACCACACAATTATATCATCCATCCATGAATCACTTCAAGAAATTACAAGAAATTGCCAACTATAACAGTGTAGTTTTTATTTGTACAGAGAGGGAGGGATTTCAAAAACCTGGCAACGCAATCTCTCGCGGGTTAGTAGATCCAAAGTAAAGATGGATCTATTCTGGTTTAATTCCCCATTTAAATAGGCTACATTCCAAGTGAATACCATGGGTCAATACCATGTGTGCCATTTTTGGTGATGACCATGGGTCAATACCACATTTGGCCGATTTTGTTATTTTTTATTAATACTATAATTAAGGTTAATAATGTTTTTTTGATGGTAATTAAAAAAAAAAAAATTATTGTTTACCATAACTCTCGCTTATTTATATTTTTATTAATTTACCATACCATTCATAAATAGAAGGTGACTTATGGAGTAAATATAAAAAAATGTTTTATTTGTGTACCATACCTCTCGCTTATTTATATTTTTATTAATTTACCATACCTCTTTTATAAATATGGTATTTGGCCCATAGGATTCACTTAAATAAAACCTATTCTTGAAAATAGGTGAATGGAAGGTTGTAACTCCTAATTTCAAGGGCTAAATTTACCTTTTTTACCCTCTCCCTTAAAATAAGGTGGGCTATTTGAGGTGATTTGTAAAAATGTACTATAATACAAAATATTCGCCCACTAAAAATTTAAAACCCCTTAATTTTGCGAAAGGGCGAACATTCGCCCCTAAAATCATCCCTAAGAAGATTGAAGAAGAGACTGTGAAAGAATTTCTGAATCATATGAAGGATTTAGAACAACAAGAAGGTGTGATGGCTGAACCATCAAGTGAGACCACATAGTCTTATGTCTTTAAAACTGATAGTTTGTGCATGATGGCAGATATTGTAGGAGAAAAGCAGCGTTTTAAAGATATCTTTAGAGGAGATGAAGATCTAGAAGCAGAAGGTGACAAAGAAAACTTCTTAGAAGAAAAAGAATTTGACTACATGCAGAAGGAAAAGTCTATGGAGGAGTCTAAAGAAGCTGTCATGGAGATGAGGAATCAAAATATTATTCTGATGAATAATGAAGGAGTATTGTCTTAGAAAGGTAATCAAATCAGTTTGATTAATTTTATTGATGGAAAACAAATGCAGGAGAATGTTAATGCAGATGGTGAGACAATAATAACTCTAGGAGAAGAGTTATAGAGGGACAACAAGGCAAAATGTATTGAAGAAGAAGGGCATCTATTGAAAGATGTTAAGGAAGAACAAGTCTATGCAAAAGAATTGTAGAAAGGAGAAAGGACATTTGATGATATATCCATAACAAAGGAAGGTGTGGAGAACTATTTAAAAGTTCCAAAATGTACTGAAAATGAAATTATTGAGTTATATAAGAAATTAGATTTTCAAAGAAGGGAGTTGGAAGGACAGAGGATAAATGTTCAAGAGAGATTGCTAAAAAGGGAAGACAAAAGAATTGTCATGAATGGAAATCATCGGAAGAAGGAAATGATAATGAGAGTTCAACAGATTGACACTGCAGAAGAAGGAGTTCACTACAGTGGAAAAAAGTAGAGAGATATCATTAAAGAAGATGGTATGGAAGAGAGACTAATGGATAGTCCCATGAATTTGTTTAAAAGTTCAAATCAGCATACTGATGTGCTGACAAATGAGAAAGAAATAGTGTAGCAAACTGAATTGTTACCAAAGGAAGATAAGGCACAATAGCCTTATGTTTTTTATTTTAACAAGTGTTTTGTGAATGTAGTTTTTGTTGCAATTGTTGGAGGAAATTCGGCACAAGTAAAGAGCCAAATGAAGATGAAAGAAGAAAATTCTATAGAAGAATCCAATCCATGGAACAAAGATGTTAAATTGCTGGAGAGAATGTTGGACAGACATGATTCAATCATGAAAGAGGGTAAGGATGATAGGGAGGAAGCAAGCAAGGCAAGAGTCAGCATAGAAGTCATAGCAAGTAAAGAAAGAGTCAGCATAGGAGTCACAACAAGCATTGAACCAAGAGCAAGAAAACCAAAAGTTGGAGCAAGTAAAGGAAACCAACAATAGTTTGAAGAAATAGTGGACAACAACAACAACTTGAAGCAAAGAGAAAGAGGTAAAAATATGAAACAGAATATGGACCAGTCCAAAGATGTACTGGAAATAGAGATTGAAGAAATGTGGCAAATATTGATGAAGCAATTCAAATGGAGCGAAATGGTAGTAGAAGGAAGAAAGATCAATCAGAACTTGAATATGGTTGACAAGAAGAAGAAGATGGAGCAAACGATAGTGGAAGTATAGCAACAATGGAGCAAAGCATGTGGGCAGTTACAAAACGAAGTATGGGATCCAAGAAGACAAAGACCAGAAGACACATGATAAGGAGATCATGAATACTTTCTACTATGGGAGTCTAATGCAAGAGAATTCACCGAAGGGAAAATAATCATAGATAGTAGACATAGGGGTCATGTCTTTTTAGAAAATAGTTTTCCTAAGTCTCAAGTTAATGTAATATCTAGGCCTTTAAGTGATTTAATTATATTTGTGAGAGGAAATTATAAGTGCTCTCGAATAAATGAGAACATGAGTGGGAGTAATGACAAAAGAGTTAAAAGTCAAATATAACTCTTTATACAGATTCATGATTCTATGAGTGAGAGAGAGCTTTTAGGCATTAAATGGAGAATATAAGTGGAAATAGAGGATAGAGTACATCTAGGAGCCGGTTCAGTAGATATAGGAGTCGAACCAGGATAGTTCAATAAAACTCCTAGCATATATGTAAGCCTATGGGAGGAATATAAAAAGGAGGCCATGGATAGTAGCATATTAGGCCTGTGTGAGACCGAGAAGTCTCAAATGTAATCCTTGATTTTACATTAATATATGCAGAGTTTGTTCTTGACTATGTCACTACATTAGAGAGTATTTCATGAATGATTTACTATGAATTCGCAGGCTCTACAACAGGTTTTAGGTAGAATTGTAAAGGATGCATAGGAACGGAGTTGATTCAGAGGAATTGTAAAAGGATACTTAAATCAAATTGAGGAGAAGAGTGAAGCTTTGGGGTGGAAGCGAAGTGAGATTCACAGAAGAGTAGAGCTTAGGAGAAATCACACAATGAAACACCAAGAAGGTGAAACCTTTAAAGAGGAGAAAACTATAGAGAAAAATTGAAGAGAAGGCACAAAACTCTAAGTAAACAGGTGGACAGAGGAATGGAGTGATAACACTCAGTAGATGTTAGATCTGAAAGACTAATGGTTGAGATTAAGTTGCATTGGTGAAGAACCTTTTAAAGTCATCGGAATGAGCCTTGGAGGATTGCAATGAACGAGCGTTGATTGATCATGTACTGTTGGATTGTCACTAGATCAACGGTCACAATTTAAATCAAAATCAAAAGTCATAGGTTGCAAGGGCCGAAGGCATTGTTTAGCGGTGTTGTGATATTACTAATAGCTATAAATCGGTCATCGCATATCAGGGAAATGGATATCGGAGCGATAGTGTGCGAGGACACAAAGGAACTGGACTTGATGATGATATGAATGTGAACCTATAAAATTTGAGATTTGATATATGTGCTTAGAGCGGGGTTTTCCCATCATTCCATTATATTTTCGTTAAAGTGATGTGGCCCAATAGCAAAGGGAAATCGCATATTGGAAGGTGGTGAGGCATATACAAATGTAAGACCTGCAGAGGAGCCGATAGCGATTGCAATAAAGGTACAACACCAGGAACTGTGAAGAAACCATACGAAGGGTGGAAAGGTACGTTTACGTTTGTAATTTCCATTGTAAATGTGTTATAAAGGGAATAGCACCGAAGAAGGTTTTCCATGTTAAATGTATGTGTAACCAATGCATAAGAAGGGAAAGGTTATATATATATATATATATGGTCGATGGGTTAATGGAAGGCTTAAGCTAAGAATATGGAAGTTAGGAGTCCTGATAGAAAGGAAGAAGGGTTATATTGAGTCTAAAGTCCTGATAGGAGGTATTGACGGGGTGATTGGCTCAGATTGAAAAGAACTATTATAAAGGGCCTTAACCATTCATAGTTTGGGATTTGACTCCATTATAGAGATAAATACCTGGGACAATTTTGTTTATCCAGATTCTTTTATATTGTGGGTATGTGTGGGGGTAACTCTACACTAGGGAAGTTGAAGCAACTTCTTGACATCAACAATCACCTCAGAATCTTGTGCCACCTCAACCGACCATTCTCACAAATCCTTTCCCTTGCCAAGGATTTGTTACCGCTCAACCCTAGCCAGGTCAAGCATCCCACCTCCCCCAACCTTCTAGTCTTAGTGACTACCATATATTGATGACAAACTCTGATGTGGTTAACCCCTCCAATATCAACCTACACACTTGGTCATGTCAATATGACAAACCCTCCACTTCGTTAGCTCTCGAGTCCAAAACCAAAGTGTCTGCTGAGCCTCCTGCGACATCAAATGGCACTTCATAGATCCCTCAACCCAAATTCGAGGCCATTTCCAGGATGCTAAAAGGACCATTACATCGTAACATGGCGTTTAAGAGAGATGCTCATACATACAGTATAGTATATGACTTGGCACAATCACCTGCTGCCATGTCGACACTGGAGGTACTCCAGTCGTACCCTTCCCAAAAGAGGGCTCTACTAACTACCTTGGGTGTAGTGGATCCTTTCGACGATCACTTGATTGTCTTCCCTTTTGATACATTAAAGCATGCCCCATTACCTTCATATGTTTCCTTCCAGATAGTAGTTAGAGTCCATAATTCCATCATCTCCATATGCGTTACTAACGAAGGCATATCCACCTATGTGATTTCCACTGCTATTTGGAAATAGCTCAAGTCACCGAAGTTTTTCCCCTCCACCATCACCATTCGTGCTTGGGATGGACACTCCTCCTAGCCCCTCGACATGTACCGCAACTCTCTCGTGACCTTTGCAGGTAAGACTGCCCATGTCGATATCAAAGTTATTGATGTCCCTTTGGATTACAACATCCTCATAGGTGGTAGTTACGCATATGCCATGTCACCTATCGCAAGATGTGCTTCCCCATGAAGGGAAGATTGTTACCATTTATCAGTTGACTTACTATGAGAAAACATCCATGACCTCCCTAGAGTCCATCATCTCATCAATGTCTGACAACTAATCTTCAACTCCTTGCAACAGTGTCTTGCCCAGAGTCTATAGGGATTCCTTATTGTTGGGTGCCTTCCCTAGTCCTCACCCTCCCATTTCTGAACCTACTTCCATGAGTGTTTGTATGATAGAAGTGTTGTAGGCTACCCTTAAGTGGTTCGGTACACCTAATGAGCAACCAGCTCCTCAACATCTTGTTGTTACTCTTCCAGCTGAACCCTCTAGGCCCACTGCCCTAATACCTCCTCAGTGTGTGGGTGCCTCTCTTATGTTCCTTGCAGGAACTGTTCCATTAGGCCTTAACTATCCAGGAGATATTCGACCATGACATTATCCTTTCGACTAGATACCTTTCTTATTCCCCCCTCTGGGAATTTTTTCTCTACCTATCATGGCTTCACTGGTCCTTCCTAACATGACTCTCGTGATCCTAGTATGGTACATTAATCCCCTGCAAACATTCCTTCTAGTCAGCCAAGACCATATCACGCTTTGACCCTGGTTCAACTGATCCCCATGACCCCTGCCTCTACTTCAGTACAATCACAACCTCAATAGGAACTAGCTCATATTGTGAAAGCATTTTGCCAAGTGGGTAAAGTTAAAAGGAAAGATTTGGAGGACAAGGCTCCCCAACCTCCTCCAGCCCCTAAAGCCCCAAATCTGACACCCATGTGTGCTTTGTGTGACATTGTTGAGCATGCTACCAAAAATTATCCTAAACTTCCTCAACTTAAATCCTTAATTCATGAAGGATTCCCTGAGTTGAATATTCTAAAAGTCCATGTCAACATACCAGTCCAACATAAGAGACTCTAAATATTTCACACAAACCATCCTTGTTCCCTATGTGACCTTCATTATCACTATTCCCATTGTTTCCCTGGTTGCGATGAGTTTCATGATTTCTGTGGGGTAATTCGTGACTACGAGGCCACTTGTAGTGGGACCTTTGCTCCTCTACCTGTGGACTCTAGTACCACTAGTCAACCATAACATGGAAACTCTGGACCTTCTATTATTATCCCTCCCCCCAATGTGGAGATGATACAAACCATAGGTCCCATTATTTACCTATTGTTGTCCTTGAGTTCCTCATCAAAAAACCTTCTCGAGGTTGTTGCATGCCTTCTTATCGAACGTTTTCTCGACAAAATCCAAGATCTTAACATCAGTAGACCCTCCATATACTAGTCTATTGTCTGCCATTTAAGACAAAGCATATGTGAACCTTATTCCTCTGGTTGATGCACCAGGTAATGTTGTTGCATCATGTAGTCACTGTTCCTCCCATCTACCCATATCCCAGCCTGACGAGCACACCATGGAAGCTATTTCGACCCTTGATTAGCAGTACACTTGAGTAAGGGGGCATTTCTTCAAGATGATTTGAAGGTCCATCTCCTTCCTAATTCTCCCAATGCACACTACCTCTAGAAATGTTGCTCATATCACATCCCTTTGATTTGCATGCCTTTATTTCTACCAAGTAGTTAGGTATATTACATCATCAAATCCATTTTATTTTTCACATTTGAGATGGATCCATCCTCCACACCATATATCGGTCATGTCGACGATGCAAGTCACTTCTCCCGAATGTCGCCTTGGCAGCCTGGGCCATTTCTACCCCCTTGCATACATTATTCCTTTCAAATTGTGTGTTCATTGGATCTTCCACGAATAATGGGGCTGAATATGATGCAGTGATAGGTTTGTTAATATATGACCTTGCTCATCGGATCCTTCATCTCCATGTTCATTTAGATTCCTCAATACTTGTCATGCAATCGAATGGTGTTTATCACGTGCCTAACCAAGTCATATTTAGAAAATATCTACAAGTTAATCTATTTGTACATGAATTTGAAACCATTACTTTTAGTCATGTTCCTAGAGCCCAAAATAACTATGTGGATACCATTGCAAATAACATTCTAGATTGGCATTTATCACATGTATACCACAAAAGACAACCATAAAGATAACACATGGGGAGCCATCATTGTCATATAAAATGCATATTCATATTATATATCATAAAATTGTTTCGATCCATAGCTCTAAATACATCCAGTATGCCCAGTACATAGGCCCCTACATCTGCTTTGGAGAATCTCGTGCCAAGTTGGGTGAAGATGCTTGAATCCCTTTTTTTGAGCACTTGGAATACAATGGTGCTCCACGAACTCCTCTTGCTAAGGGGCACCTTTTCCACCTTTGCGTACCAGATTAGTATCCCATGCTTGGGGGCATGATGGTTTTCCCCTGGCCATATTCTCATTTAAGTCTCAGCCTAGCTCCCACCGAATCTAGGTATGGTTGATTATCCTCCCATTCCTTGGATAGTTTGTTATACAAGCCTCCCCAATGAACCATATGCACATCACATATCGTATATGTTTGATACCATATCTTAAAATGTTACTCCTTTACCACCTAGCTCCCATGTTTGACTTAGTGGATGAGAATGATTCTAGAACTCCTCTACTAGTTCATTCTCGTTTTCCTCTTCCCGTAATTTGTCACGAGGAACCATTGTTTTAGGAAGCATTAAGGCCATCTTTAGACAAGTAAGGTCACTTGCTTGAAAGTTGCAGAACTTAATTCTGATGGTTGGTTTGTTCGATATGATCTCTACGTGATTTAGGGCCTCTTCCTCCTCTCCAAATTCACCACATCTCACTTTATAAATGAATCCAAATTGGAAGGAAAACACCCTTTCATAGAATAATCCCCAATTTTTCTATCACCTATTCCGACTAGACCATACCTCAGTTTGATGAACCATCAACACATTGGAAAGATCTTGCTGAGCTCTATAATGGGTCTTCCTCAGTTTGTGATGATTTGAAACTTCACCTAGAAACCATTTTTCCAAGAAGGGTCGCTTCGTTGCCTATTAAAATAAAATTTCTTCATAAAGCGACATTTGTACACTTATACATTGAGATCCACCTCCTCTTAGAACTTGTCATACCATATGTCAATTTTCATCATGATCAGTAACTACCATTTAGTCATGTTTTCATGGTCACCATCGGGCCTAGTCTGTATGGTAGTGTCATCAAGTCACCCCTGTCCAGAGCATCCACAATGTGTCACCCTTACATCCTTGGAGTCTATTTCATATCCCATCATATTATGTCACAGTATTATATCCATATTTGCATATCATTCATCCTTTTCTGCCCATTTTGGCCTTGAGTCATAATGTCCTCATCCCCTCCGAAGTTGAGTCAATTGCTGCGAGGTCAACCATGCACTTAAAGCACTAATAAGTGTCCTCATTTGATTGTTCTTTAGTTGCATTTTTACCCATTATCCTAGGTGTCAGTCCATCATTCACATTATTATTTTCCCTCATGCTTTAGTTGAGGATCCTCATTTCTTCATCTATCACGGGCCCTATTATGTCGACATCAGCTCATTTATTCTAGAAGAACATCTGAGAGGATGGTGTATCTCAGTTGCGGCTTCCATTATTGTTTGGATCCTTGGATTGATCAGATGGTCTCATTATTTTCCTTTGATTTGGTTGTTTCATGTCTGTGATCCATACACTTATTGGTCTAGTGATGATGTAGATTGTACCAGTGATTTCTAGGCATGCATGAGATGTTTCAGACCTCATGAGGCGATGGCCCTTTAGGTAGCCCCCAGTATGCCTAGATGCATACCTACTATGCTACAACCTCATATACAGTTTCGCAGAGTTGATGGATTCGGCTCCTACCGATCACAGTGTTCATCGCATGCACGTCTCCTCCAGATGATCCATTTAGTTTTGGAGAGCCCTTCCTTGTTTAGCAGGGCTTCTCCGGTTGTTGTACCTACCCTCTCACTCATTTTATTGAGGGAAGGTTCATTATATCTCATGTACTCAGATATTACTATATTCAGTCCTAGCTCATGTTTTTTCTAGGTGCATTATGTGTATGGGACACATTGCATTATTTTTTGGCTCTATTATGCAAGTATGTCATGTACCATTCAACATGTACTTCATTGCTCAATTTTATATTTCTGGGAAAACTATTATTTTTGTAATAAGTTATCTTGATGGGTATGGGTATGCCCCCCCCACACCTTATTGAGGTCTGGTACCACAACATAAAAGGATAGTTTCATTAGTCTCGCCCCCTTTGTCCCTATCCTCTCCCAATTTCAACTTCATTAGTCTCTCTCTCTCTCCTTGACTCTTGTGTGTTTTCTAAGTGATTGTGTCTTTATAATGTACCTCGGTCATACATTTTTCTACTAACACTCATATGCTAGGGGCAATCTGTTATCACCAAAAATTGATCATCTAGCCTAATTTACTAGATTGATCAAAGTGTACCATGTAAAGCCAATTTTACCCTAGTAAAATTTCTTTCACTATGAGAAATTACCTAATAACCCACCTTTATTAAGTAATTTATATTCAAACACATGAAGAATAATTAAATAAATCACTATTTATTTGATTTTATTCTAGGAATAATTAATTAAGCCATTGTTTTATTATTATTCCTTGTTAAATTTGACCTGATCATGGAAAATAGACAGATATATCACTATTTAATTTATTTTTATCTCAAAATAATTAATCAATCACTAACTAATTATTATTCTTTGTCAAATTTGACTAAATCCCTTAGGAATAATTAAATAAATCATTATTTGTTTCTTATTCCTTAACTAATTCCTTGAGATGAATAAATAAATCATTTATCTATTTATTATTTCTAAATAAAAGTTTAAATACTTTTTCCCTCCTAAACAAATATAATAAAATATTCCAAGTGGTTATTCCAAGAATGGGATCAACAATATTTTATTATTGCTCATTATTCGAGGATAACTCAATATTTTGCTATAAATAGAAGGGTTTTCCATTCATTATTCATTTTTGATTATTTTCATTGTCGCACACCATATTTTTGTTGGGTTTATGCATTATAGAGGAGAGAGATTCTATAGAAGCTAAAGACATTTGAGGATAGCCAAGAACCCATCCCATAGAGGGGGACTGGTAACATTTATTTTTTCTCTTCATAGGTGTTATTATTAAATTATTCTTTACATATCTAGTTTCCATTGGATGTTTGGGGTTATTACTCTTTCTTTCACTATTTAACTATCATCATAGCAAAGATCAAAATTTTGGTAGGTTGTTTTTCTATCAATAGCTTCAAATCCACAATATTTAGTAGTCATTTCTATTGTTGAGATTGTTTTTCATCCACAATCTTAAGTGGGTTCTTTTCATACATCATTGAGAAGAAAACACTACAACATCACACTTTGGTCGCATGCTCATGTTCTAAAGTATTGTAGATAATTACATATTGTACATTGTTGTGTATAAGTTTTGGGGTACTCAACTTGTGTCAGATTATATCTTGTGTGTCTTATACATCTTGTTTTTCTGGAAAACTCTTAGTTAATGCTCTACTTTTATAATAATTGGACATAAATGTGAAATATCTCCTCTGTAATATATGTTGCTTGATGTTTTATGGCCATTGCTAGTTGTGATCCTTTTATAACTAGTTAAGTGGGAAAATTTGGTCTTGGACATGTGTGGCCTAAGATGAGTTATGGGTAGTTCTTAGGGGAAAAAGGAATAGTATACTTGTAGTACGTTCAATGGGTCAATTTATTGTCGCTAAAGCAAGACAATACCACATGAACTACAGTAGCCAAGGACTCGATTGGGTTCCCAAGTTGTGAAAAAATGTAAGACTAGCTAGCTATGGGAGCATGAATGCCAAGGCATGCTAAGGAATCTTAAGGCATGTTAACATGTGCCAAATAGTGTGAAGGCATGTCAAACATGCTAATATGTGTTATGTGCTAAGGCATTGCAAAATGTGCAAGGGCATGACAATGAGTGTTAGGGACTATGAAGGAAAGGAAATGGACAAACAAGTTAAACTATAAGGAAATGAACACATAAGAGGGTTCATGAGTCATCAATTTACCTTTTCTAAGAGGAGCACACTAGACACACCAACACTAGGTTCCAATAGGTGCGAAGTGCCAAATATTAGTTCATTTTATGTGCCAAATCTTCCTTTTTTGTTTCTCATCTACTCTCCAATATTTGATATTAGATAAATTTAATAGTAAACCATGCCAATGCATACCAATGCATCTCATTGCATGTCATATATGTTAATACTTTCCAATAACCAACATGTTCCAAGTGTCAATGTGTGTGAGGGAGTGTTATGCATGCTATGAACTGGCAGAGCATGCCCAAGAGTGCTAAGGTGTACTATAGAGTGCCAATGCATGCTGAGGAGTGTTAGGGTGTAGTAGGACAACACAAGGGAGCAATAGGTCAAAATGCATGGAAGTGAATGAATATGAGCATCTTCTTGGGAGTGTCAATGAGTGTTAGTTGTCATGTGAAGGAGGGAGTGAAATAGTATGATAAGCACTTGTAAGGTATGCTAGGGAATATCAGGGCCTCTCAATAAGTGTCTAAGTGTGCTAGGGAGTTGGAGGGTGTGCTAACACGTGCCAAATAGTGCCAAGGCATGCCAAACATGTTAGGTGCTAAGGCATTTTAGGATGTGTAGGCCGCTACGATATGCCAATGTGCATTAAGGGGTGTCAAGGAAACAAAAGGAAGAAACAAGCTAAAATGCATGGAAATGAAGACATAAGATGGTTAAGAAGTCAAGACTTTATGCTTTTCAAAAGGGGAATTCTAGGAACACTAGTAATAGGTTCCAATACATGTGAAGTGCTAATGTGTGCGAAGTGGTAATGTACGTCAATACATGCCAAGGTGTTCTAGGGCATGCCAACACATGCTAGGAGGGTGATATATTGTGTTGGGGCATTCCCACATGTTCTTGGGCATCCTAGTCATGGGAAGTTGTTCTAGGTACAAAGGTGTTTCAAGACATGCGAGGTGCAAAGGAATGTTAGTGTTTTCCAAAGCATGTTAAGGTGTGCCAAGACTGTTGAGGAGTGTTAGGTCTCTCTCACTAATATAATTGGTAGATATTGGTTATGTATGAAACAATATAGTTTCTAGACACAATAGTGGACTTTATCTAAATGGAATTTGCTAGATAATAAACCTAATAGAGATGAATAATGTGTTGTCTCATTGGAAAACTATATTCTCATTAATTGAGGGAAATGATACACATTAATTACTTCTTAACAAATTCACTAACTCTAACCACTATGACCTTGGATACATAATGAAAAATACTCCACAACAACAATCTTAAATCATTATCTTTTGACTAAAAATATAGTAACAAGCACAGAGCATGAACAAAAACTCATTGGAATGATCAATGATAACAAATATTTTTTGACCATGACAAAAAGTAACCAAAAAGATCATTAGTGAAGGTAAATAAATGATTGGCACTAGAAGTGTAACCAAAGAGAGAATTAGTGATGGGCCTGTAACGACCCTCACCAAAAGTGTTATTGAAAATGGACCTGGTGACAAACCTTAAAGTACAATCACTATATAAACTTACAACAACAATTTTTAAAGGGTCTTCATCATATGTGACATCGGTGATGGACTTTAAAGGTTTGTCATAAGCATGACCCTCACCAATGACCTTTTTGTTGTAGTGATAACTTATCCAACGTGTAGAGTAACCCATAATAGAGATGGTAGTCGACTATGCTATCACCATCCTGCACATGAATCTCTCCCTACAACTACTAAAACACCTCCTTGAGTCCCTCATCCTCTTAATAAGCCTCTTTGTATGCATCATTGTTGAATGGATTCATCTGCATCAGAGTTCCCAAAGTTGTGATCTTTTATGTGGGTGTCCTTCAAATAATTCCATCCAAATTGTTTATGTTTTCACTTTTGTATTTTATTGTTAAATGAAACTATTGTAAAAACCCCATCCACTTCTAATACATAGTATATTGTAGCTTAATATAAGCCTGCAGATATTGTAGTGGTTGGTGATACATGTGGACTATTTTCTCCTTTCCCATCAGATATTTCTTCCACCACTTCACATCTTGCATTAGGGCATAGAACTCTTTGTCACAGGTAGGGTAGTTAAGAGCTACCATATAACTACCCCATGAAATACTTCAGAATGTTAGAATATAGGCCTTCCTCCCTTCATCATGACTGCTCCCATAACATACCCACCTTTGTTTATCTCAACATTGAAGGGTTATCACAAGTTTTCTAATTACATAAATGGTGCTTGACAAATATTATTCTTTAACTCCTCAAAGGCCCTTTATTGACCCTATCACCACTATAAACTCTTTCAACTTTTTTTTATTTTTTGGGGTGGTGCTACTACTACTAAAAATGAGGATATAAATTTCCTTAGGTATTATGGTGCCCCAAAAAAAATCCTAACCACAAAAACATTAGTAGGCACTAGCTATTTAATAAGTTGCCCCATCATGGAATGTTCTTAGTTCATCTTCTCTACTTGTCAGAAAACCTAAATCCACTGAATACAAGATGGAGGATTGGGTAAGAATTTAGCATTCAATTCTTTTTTAGGGTGTATTAGGGCATCCAAGATAAGAGTAGTCATTGAGGACTAATATTCTTTGAGGAGTGGGAATCCAAAATAAGAATAGTCCTAGTGGAACACACATTGAGAATATGCATGGGGTATGTTCCGAGAGAGACAATGGTGAGGGGCTTTATACATCACTGGTCTCACTAGTATTGTGCTTAGATCTCATGGAGAGATAAATCTCTTATTCAAGGCCTTTTCTATGTGTCAATGTTACTTGATATGATGATACACAGATGGGTTACCAATCCAACCGTTCTTATAAGAAATTCTTCAGATTTAGAATGACCAAGTACCATCATGAATACCTCCCTACTTAAGAGGGGGTGTTGAAAAGTGTAGCTAGTTTTGATCTTCATAATGACAAGTGGAATTGTGATTTTATGTAATTGGTGAAAAGAAGAAAAATAAAATAATTATTATGCTTGTCTCATGGTTTTCATGAGCAATTAAATTTATTTTGTGATGGATCCCATTGTGAGCCTTTAGGGTTTTTCATCTACTCATAAAAGTAAAATTGAGTCAATGTAATGTATGAAGAACCCTTCGTGGGCATGTTATATTTTGTATGAGTCATTATATAAGTATAAACAACCATCCAAGACATGCATACATATGCCCCTTCAATTTGGACTCAAAAGGAATAATATTATATCTCCAATGACATGTTTCCCTAGCTGGATGACAAATTGGCTTATTATGAGGCTACAACAACTATAAATAGGGCATCATGTCCACATTTCAAAGGATATAATTCGGTCAAGGTCTAAGGCTGATATGAAGTGTGAATGTCGTCATTAAGGAGTCCTATAACCATCAAGAAGGAATGAATGAGCAATGAAATCTTTTAGCTTTATTTTGGACTATTTTTGGGTCACATAACCTCCACATGAACTCACACTTCTTTAGATTTTCTTATATTTTGTTCTTCTTTAATGTCTCTATAACCTACATCAAATGTGAGTGGTACTATATACTAGGATATCATCCAAATATATAATACCAAATGAATCTATAAGAGGACATAATGTATCATTCATTAACCTCATAAATATATATATTGCATTAAAAAGCCTAGATAGCATGAATAAGAGCTCACATAAACCTTGCCTAATTTTTAAGGTAGTTTTACAAGTATCTTCTTCTATAACTCCAAGATAGTGATATCTAGACTTAAATCCATCTTGGTGAAATATTTTACTTATTCCAATGAGTCTAATAGATCATGAATCATATGTAGGGGGTACCTGTTCTTAGCATGATTTTCTTAAGTGCCCTATAATGAATCCATATCTTCCAAGTCTCATCTTTGTTTTGAACTATGATGATGGACGACCCACATGGTGATATACTTAGTCAAATGGAAACTTCTTCTAGTAAATTTTACAATCTTTTCTTCACCTTATTTTCCTCTATAACAAACCATCTATAAGGCCTAATTTTTGGCAATGGGGAGTATGACAATAGATGGATCTTGTGTTGAAATTACCTTTGAGGTGGTTACCCCTTAGGCTCCTGGAAGACATCCATATATGGTTCTAGCAACACTTAGAGTTGTGTCTTCTATTTATTAGTCCACCCCATCAATGATGCCTTTTCTCTTATTGACTCTTCTCTAGATTGATTCTCCGTTAAAAATAATAAAACAAACTTTTTGTTAAAGCTAATTATTTTTTTGCTTGATGGCCACTTACAAGTGAATGTTTTGAATTTCCTTTGTGCACTTTAATGGTTAATGACCTTACCTCCTTGAGGGATGGTATTTCTTGTCTCTTGGAATGAATATTTCATCTCACAAGTAGATGTATATAATTCCAAACACCTCTACACATACATCAATGGGAGTTGCATCTATTTTTTCTTCATTAATAAAATTAGCATTGATAACAAATCTAATTTTACAATATTTTGTTACCTTTAAATTTGGATCCTTATTTACTCATCCCAATGGATATGCATTTATATTATCATGAGCTTCCAATTCCCTTTTTTTTACCACCTTTGTTGCGATGATATTTTCTAGTGATCCTAAGTCAAACAGAGCATCAATCATTGTCCTCTTGGCTTATGTCTCTTTTCCAAAGAGTTCAATCATTTCATTGTCTTCTCATTGTTAAAGGATTCTCATATTAACCTCCTTCTACATTGACGTACAAACAATATTCTCATCGATGTACGGGTTGGTTTCAACTTGATTGCTTAAATCTGTGGCTACCAGATTCTTCTTTTTATTACCTTTCTTTTTTCTCTTGAGGTTAAGCTTTAAATACAACTTCCAAAACTTCTCCTTTGTATGATTGTCAATATTATAGTGGTTGTAGTGGTTGCTAGGATCCTTGCATTAACATGTTTTTGTTGTTGTATTTTTATATTGCCCCCCCTTCCCCTGCTTATAACCATCCTGACACTTCTTATGCTTCAATCCATTTAATTTCCCTTCCATTTTATCTATGTTCTCCAAGTACTTTACCTATACACATGACTCGTCCATCAATCTAGGCTTGAACGACATCACTTGCTTATGTAGATAGATGTGTAGACACCATAAATACTTGAGTAGTGAATATGGCTTCTTTATGGGGATACCCAACATTATAGCCAACTTTTTGAACTTTATTGTGTACTTTTGTACATTCTTTACTTTCCTCTACCTAAAGTAGTGCTAGCGGATCCACTGGTCCTTTTCATACTTGAAAGGGTAAAATTGTGACTTTATGAGGGTTTTAAACTCCTCTGATGATCTAGGTGGATGTTGGTGGCCACCCACCTATCCCAGTTGGACCACCACAATTGTCTATTTCATTTTTTCAGTTTCCTTAGTTGTAGCACAATTTACTATTTTTAATAGTTTCTTCTCGTCCTGAACTTCTGGAGCTATTTTGAGGTCGTAAAGGACGTTTTTTGGGAAATATTGGAGGAACATGGGTGCACGGACCAATGTTTCTCTTCCCAAACATGTAGTCCCCAGATAGATATTTCTAACGTGCTATTGTGCAAATCAAACAAATATCGTATGCCAAAGTTACGACCATGGGAAGTTGATGTGCCAATTTACCCGTAACGGGGCCCATAGTTTGGTGCTTCATCTCCTAAGGATAGGTTTTTGGATGTTTAGGGTTTCCCATTGTTTCTCAACAATAAATAGGCCTCCAAGACTCATTTTAAGATAGTTCAAAGGCATGTAGACGCCACATCTCTTCTCAGAGATAAGCTACCATCGCCTTAGCTGGTTTATTTCCATTTCTATTTGTAAGCATATTTTAGTATTTTACATTAATGAAATGAAGCAATATTTCTATTGCATCTCTATATTTGTGGTTATATCTGTAATTTGTTGCGTTCCTATTTAAATCTGAATCATCCCACTTATTCACTAGAGGATATCGCTCAAACTTCAAGATATTTTTGTGGCTTTCCAACTAGGTCAGGGCATGGCCCTGTAATTTCATCCACAAAAATGAAATATGTTATTCTTTCTTCATATGATGAACACTAAAATAATTTTCTAATTGATACAACCACTAATTTATCTTCAAAGTGTTGATTTCACCATGCTATGGCTTGATATGAACTTTTGATTCCATTTTGAACATGGAATTTGAATGGTTCACAATACTCAAACTGGGTTGATATTTGTTGGGTCTTTTCATTGACTCATTCTCTACTTCTTTCCAAACTCCTAATCTACCCTCTAGTCATACCTCTGCGTTACAACCCCCATCTTCTCTCAATAACAAGAGCTTGTTAGTCAAGACCACCATGAGGAGATTCAAAGTATGACTTATGTCTGGAACATCTACTTCTAGCCATGAAAACCTATACTTAGCATGATCAAAAAAATTATTCATAGATTCTTTGGCCATGACTAATGTTTATGAGTTTTGGATTAGCTTATTTAGATTCCCTAAAAATATCCACAACATACCTAATGAAACACGTTGTGATACCAATATGATCTATAAATTGACACAGATATTCTACAGGAAAGTTTGTCACAACATACATGATAAATTATTCTTAAAAGTTTAAAATTTACACAACGAGGGTTTATTTCACTTGACATTTCTAGATCTATAAAATATTGTTTATTATGCGTGCATACAAATTATAATTATTCATAAAATAGAGAATGGTTAAGTAAAAACACATAAACCATGATTGAGACAATATATATCCTAGGAAATCCTTTCGGGAGAAAACCCAACTTGAAGGTAAGGTCAATGTGCTCTCTTTATTAGAATAGAAATTGGCGATGAGTAAAGAGAAGTAAGGCTTATGGCCTACCAGCTATTACAGTGGAGAAAATCTCTATGTGTACTCTCTCCCTATTCCTCTGAATTACTCTGCTCATTTTTGGAACAAGATGCACTAAAAAAGAATGAAACCCATTTTCCTCCTAGTGCTTCACTTATATCATCACCTCGTAGTTGATTACGAGTGATGTTTGACTCCTTCAACTCTGAATTGGAGTTACAATATTGACTCGTTTACAAGTTGCTTCATCATGATCACATAGCTATACCATTGTCCTTAACTACTGGGGGATGCCATGACATCTTTTTGAATTATGGTGGCGTGAACAGGAAGTTAACATTTCAGTGATATAAATTTTACATACTAACTCATATTGAGGTGATTTTTGCACCACTAGAAAGGTATTTATGTGTACAATAGGGATAAAGTGCATCATAGTAAAGAATAAATGTTTTATGCTCAAAAAAAGATTTTGTTTCATGCCTCAAAATGATCCCAAAAGGTTGTAGATACCAATTTCCAAAGTGGTCTGACTCGTAAAATAGTTTTGTGAGTGGATTGCTCTATCCTTTCCTAACTAAAAGCATTGAGAGGGATGAAAAGCAATATAATGATCAATGAACTGCAAATGCTTAAAAATTCAAGCTTGGCATCCAAATTTCAAAGCTTCACTAATGTTATTATTTAAAAGAAAATATAAAATTAATATTAAATAATATGGAAAAACAATGACCCACAATAACTAATAGTAATTTATAACCATAAAATTTTATTTCAAAAAATTACATGGCCTAAATGCTAAACATGTGTCCTAACACGCATATACATTTTAATTCAAAAAAATAGAAATTTACAACCATAAAAATTTATTTCAAAAAATTACATGGTCTAAATACTAAACCTGTTTTTTAATCAACATCTGCGTTTAAAAAAAAAAAAAAAAAAAACATAAACATATTTTTTTTTCGAATTATGTCTACTTTTCATAAATACAATCATAAATTTTAGAAAATAATTAATTTTTTTACATTCATCTTTTTAAGAGATAAATTAAATTTACTATGTACATTTAATAATTCCTCATATCATTTTTTCATAAATAAAAATTACATATTCTAAAAAACTAATTTCGTTTTCTACCTTCTATCTTTCTATATTATATATTAAATAAATTTTATGAACTAATAAAATGTCTTTTCCCCATTATTTATTACAACTGGTATACCACTTTAAAAAGGCTTTGTGTAAGTGAAGAAGAACACACTCAATTTAATATAAAATATTTCTCAAAACTTAAATTGATAAACATGATAAATAATAAATAAAATTATTTTAACCTTTTTAAAAGAATACAGAAGATCAACCTATTACATAGTCATACATCCTTAAATTAAACCATCACATCAACTTGTAAATGTAATTTCTTATAGCTATTTAGTTGATACCATAGATGGTACATATCTCCTATTGATCACAGAAATAAAAACAAGGTTAAACTTTAAATATGTTGCGGTATGACTTAATGATGGACAAAGTGCCTTGTTCTGCAATTTTAAGTACAAGGCTGATGCATAAACTTAAAAGAGGGCCCGTGTTAGCGACCGCATTTGATTGATTTAATGTATTATTCTACCGCAGAGTATATACCTGCACTAGTAGATGCTACTTACTCTCCATTAAAGAATTTAGTATTTTCTGGTGCCATGAATCCCCGTCGGAACTTAATTAATAGTAGAATCACCCGACTCCCTTTTACCTTTGGCACTCGTGAAATCCAAAGGAAGACAAGGAATCGAAAGCTAGAAAATGGGACATTACTCGTGGAGTGTTGCAATTCAATTGGCATTCACATGAGTAGCTATTCAACTTTTAATTTTTTATTTTTCTTTCCTCTTTAAGAATCTGGTGATTCAATTTTATGGAAAAATGTAATTCGTCTTTTAATTAAGAATTTGGAGATTCAATCTCACGGGAAAGTGTATTTTTTTAATTAAAAATTGCTTTTAAATGTATAAATATATGGAAATTTCAATTTTTTATTGATTAAATATTATTTTTCAATGCATATATAAATATAGTTAGAGTTTGGAGAATTAGAGATTAATTCAATTTTGTAATAAATTTGGTCATATATACTTTATTTCTTTTATATATGATAAAGCATCGTGCTATCGAAAATTTTGTGGTTGTTAATTTGATTTTTCATTTTGCATCTTACTTATGATTAAGTAATTTATAAGACTTATTATTCATATTGATATGAGATAACATAGCGTTGAAATTATTAAGTGATTTAATATAAAATTTCAAGATAAAATACATATTTTCTCTTACACATATTGAGGTAGCTAAATATAGCTAGTGCATGACAATATATTTTACATTTTATCACAATGCCAAGTGAAAAGATAAACATCTAGGAAAATAATTTACTTCCCAATACATCTGGGGGCTTCCTAACCTACGATACTGTGGTTCTAAATATATTAAAAAAGAAAATACCATTATGCAAAAATGACACATAAATATATGAGAATCAACTTGAATGAGGAGACTTGGTTAGTAAGCCATAGAAGAGGAAGCTTTCAGGTAACATCTTGTTAGAGAGTGAACCATCCTAGAGGAGTGGTGTTGATCCCTAGGGGGATCATGATTGGAGGGTGTCTGAATTGTATGTAATTATGCCCGTACTATGTTAGCCTGCTTAACTTATTTTATATAGAAGGGATGATAAAGTTATTATATACATTTTCAAAACTGTACACTCTTCACTATATTGTCATAGAGAAGTATTATATTGAGAAAGATGCTAAGTTTATCAGGAAACCATAATAAAAGGGGAGACATAAATGTCATGTAGTTTTCATGGAGATATATCTTTTGTGTGAATTTCAAGTTTTATTATGTGATCCTAGGGTTTATGATATGCATCTAAACCCTAGATAAGAACATGGAATTTGTTTGATTCGCCAAAACGACTATGTTGGATAATGTTGTACTAATAGATTTTCTAACCTAGTAGAAGACATGCACAATGTAGCTAACACCTTATATGATTTGATATCCATGCTTTACTAGATTTGAGGCAATAGAAAGATGATGGTTAGATGAATTTGATGAGGCTTGAGCATGATATGATACCTTTGTTAGAAAATAATTTGATTATTATACATTTTATGATGTTCCATGAAGGTGTTACTATTTATCTTCAAGTAATTCTTGAAGGTCAAAGATTTGAGTACACATATCCTAGGATGAACACATATATATGGAAAATTGCATTGGATTTATCTTTTTGTGCACTTCTGTGACACAAAATTGCCAAGGTTTGTACACCCTAAGGAATAAAATAATGCTAATGTGAGGAGAATATGTGATACAGGCTCATTGAATCCAAGGGAGGACTTGTTGGTGTTGATGTTAGCTTGTTGTGAATCATTGATTATGGTTGTGGTTTTCATTATTTTACCTTGCTAGATTTTGGAGTGATAGATATTATACCTATTCTATGATACATTTGCTCATATTTATTTCATTTCTTACACACACACACACACACACACACACACACACATAAAGCTTCATTCGATCTATAATTGTGCGATCATAAGTTTAATTCTTCATCTTGCTTTGTCTTCATGACTAAGTAATTCCCATGATATTTTATCCATGTTGATTTCATATAAAATAGGGATAAAATTATTAAGTGATTTAAATAGAACTTGAAGATAAAGGAAATGTAGAAATTTCTAGTAGATTCAAATTGTAGTTTGTAATATGCTAAAACAATTGACTTGAATCTACTCTATTCATCAGTAGAAACAATTAAATGATCAATTAAATCAAAAATCATAGAAGAGAAGGAATTCGATCAACACATTACACAATGTTTTCATAGGGAAATCTGCAACTAAAAACCCATGCTAGCTATCTATTACATTAGTCATAAACTATGAAAATATTACAATCCTTTGCTTAAGCCCAAGAAACCTCTACACTATTTGTATATGTCTCACTACTTCCTAGGGAAGCCTTGGAAGAATAAAATATGCTCTTCTCACCCTTGAGCTCAACCTGCACAAGAATTTTATATCCTCTGCATGACTCACTGCATTTGGTGAATACTTAGACAAATTCATAGCCTTCCTATCTCCTACTTCCTCAGGCTATTCCCTTGAGAATTAGCCCCTCTTTAATTAGGAAATTCCACAATTATAAATTGTAAAATCCTCATAGGCCTTTCTCTGATTAGATGTACCATCAGTTTAATTTAGACGACATTATAGCTAATAGTACACTGTCCCTGAACTCCAATTTCAACTGTGTATTTCTCTGATCTTACATGAGTGAGTTAGTTATGAGTGAGTCTTTAGTTTGCTAGTTAATCAAAGTAGGAAGCACCCCACTATTTGACAAGAAACACACCACTAATGTAGGCAACACCCCACTACTATAGGTTACATCCCACTACCTCAGGTTACAACCCACTACTAGACCTCCAACTAATTCCTCCATCAGTTGTAAGTCATTTATTTGACTTTAACTCAATTAGACTGAATTAAATAATTGCAACTCAAAATAAACTCAACTAGTGCTCATAATTGTAGGAGACACTCTGCATGACTCTATTTGGACTCCCAACTTGATTAACCAAGCTGAATAAGTCAAATTAACTTATTTATCCATTACAAGTTTTCATGAGATGTGGAAATACGATTTTATTCGAAATTTAGTTCAAGAACAAATTAAATTAAGTATTTTTTTTCTTTATGTCATTTTTAACATTTATTATTTCCATTTTCAATACTCCCTCTCAATAAGAAAGGAATTCAACTCTATCTCGATCCAGTACATTTGGAATGTTCGCATGAAACACTTGTCAATGTTGTTGATGCTACTACAACCCCAAAAAAATCCAAATAAAATAAATTGAATAAATTTTGTTTGCAATTGTCGACTGGGAAAGTCGTGTTATTGTTGAATCTTTTACTAAACATCCTTCTCTATTGTTAACACTTCTTTCCACTCCTCAGTATTTGAATGACACTGATCCTCCTGCTACTAAGTATTGTGGGCCCACATAGCAAGGTAATGGTCCATGACGCAAAAATAACCTCAATGGATCGTCCACAAAGTGATGAAATCTTGGGATTATTACTACACATCACCCAATCTCTCACCTAGAGGTATTTGCTACCTATGCACCATCTACCCACTTGGATCGAAATGTCCCCTAATTGAGGTGTCTGTTTGAGTGGATGTCTCAAATCGTTCTCCTCTCCGCTTCTCCAATTCTAGCTTCTCCACAACTTGTTGAGGTTGCTTTTGAGTCATCATGTTGATATGTAATTCATGCTTCCTCTCAACCAACAAGTCTCTAACCTTTTCCTTGTTGATCAAGACTTTACATGCATGAGCTAAATTTGATCTACCAATATTGTTGCTACAACAACTATATTTTTACTTCCACAGTACTGCTACAACTACTATAATAATGTGTATGATCTCCCCATATCTTGAGGTATTAGCTCTCATAGGGTTGCATTGTGAGCTAAACTCCCTTCAAGTCTCGATCTCCATGTGGAAAATCTCTTTGCTCCTCATCCTACCAACGAAAATGATCACAACTCCTTTTTGTGTCACTAAACATTGGCTCATTGATCTGCCCACTAGAAACCTTCTTTCTCCATGAAGAAGTCTACACATAGGGTCTTTCAGATCTACCCTAAACTAGAGCTCCATCAATCTATAAGGACAACCTCAAATTCTTCTCTTCTATCATGATTTCATCTCTGATACCATGTAGAAATTCCTTTTACATTCAAACTACAAATTATAATATACTTAAATAATTGACATGAATATCCCCTATTTCCTTGCATTGTTCCCTTGGGAACTATCCCCTATTTAATTGGTAGATTCCATAATTATTGATTGTGCAATCCTCATAGGCATTTCTTTGATTTCATGCATGATTGGTCCCATTTAGATGATTTTACAAACAATAGTACATTGTCCATGAACTCCAATCTGAACTTAGTGTTTCTCTGATATGAAATGCATGAGTTAATCATGAGTGAATCTTCATTATACTAGATGATCACTACATGCAACACCCCATTATTCAACAGACAACACCCCACTACTATAGGCTACACCCCACTACTATAGGCTGCAACCCACTAATTCCTCCATTTATAACACCAATCCAAACACAATCAACAACACAACATTCTAGAGTGATCACTTCACCATATGTGATATTGCATATTCACCGCATAGATGCACAATAAACCTAGAAATCAATATGATATTAAAAAACACTTCAATTAATTGAACATGCTCCATGAAATAAGTAGAGATAGATGTGCATACATGCACACACTCACAATTGTCTCAAATATACATTTTAACAAAATGATACATTGTGCCCAATATACAAAATGATGCCTCATGATTAAATATGAAAGTATGGCATATGGTGACCTATATATAAAATGACCCTAATCTACAAATTACATATCATACCATAACATGAAGGTATGACATATGTTGTTGTATATTTAAAAAGAGTAACATTGTTATGTCACTAAAAACATCCACCTGCACCATCATTTGTATCTGAGAAGTTAATCTCTCTTAGTAGAAGTAAGAGCTCCACTACTTTTTCTTTCGAGGCATGCTTTGTCTCTCTATGGACTAAGAAAATAAACAACATTCTCATTAGTTTATTTTTCATAATAAATTCTCACAATTACATAATACTTTATTATTCAAGCCCAAAAAACCACTTAATCTAATAATATGGAATAAAAACATATTAGTTTTTTTGTAAGGATGGACAATTGGAATTCACCATCGATGAGTATGTAGTAAACCAAATGAGAAAGAAATATCCATTGCAACATTGGTGGTTAAAAATTGGATTGATACAGATGTAGGGACTTGGGGGGTGCTCTTAGTGAGTAGAAATTATGAACAACATATAATTAGATATATAAGTAAAATTAACAATAAAATTTATGTTAACACCTATGAATTTTTGTAACAATGGAAGTTCCGAGTGGAGGTAAGTATAATACCAATAATTATGGAAATCTGATGATATTAATGGATAATGGATCGGGTAATAGTGGATGGTAGGGAATGGTAAGTGCATGATAAGGTTGAAAACTTGAAAGGTGAAGAATGTTCCATATGAAAATGAAGTAACTTACATATTTTGCTTCATTTGTTAAACAAAATAGGAAATAAAATAAGAATTTACACAAAATTTTATTTCACATATGGTATATAGGAAGGGGATGATATGTTTGCCTTAGGTGATATTAGCTCCCCACCTAGTGTCATTGCAATTTGTGAAAACATTAGATGAACACTCCAATTATTCCCAATTTAAATGAATTTAGAACGTGGACCAATACATAAGTTTATCTTTAATCCATCATACATAAGTATGTAGTACAAAAAATGGGAAAGCATAATCTATTGCAATGTGAATGGCTGAAACCACCACTAATGGATTTGTAGGGATGGGGGCGTTGGGCACAACCCAACATGCCCTATATTTTTGGAAAGACTCCATGTTTTGTGGGGCAGAGCGGGTAGTAGAGCACACAGTTAAGCGTGAAGTAGACCACGCAGTGGAGAATTTTGAATATAACATGTGTTGTTGTAAGGGCTCTACCGTGGGTCAAAGCCCCTCCTTTTTATAAAAATGCTCAATTTTGTAAAGGATTAATGGCTTTGGGACCGTAGTTGTTTGTTTTAAGGAGTCCATGTTATTTGGACCCTGGTATTTTGCTGATGTAACCCTACATTGTAATATTATATATAGGATAAAATAATAAAAAGATAATCATCTATATTTTCATCCAAATCAATGTTATGGGTGAATTATTGTGATCTATAATTTGGTAGAGAAGTCGAGGCTCTGTCACTTACTATGCAAAGGCATGAGTCTGTAGTTGAGTGTGTAGACAACCTGCAACTTAGTGCGCATACTAAGAACTGTTTGTTTATTCAAAGAATTATTGTATTAAGCAACAGATCTTGTGGATGTATCCCTACACTGGGGTGAACACCAGTAAATTGGTGTTTTGATGTGTATATTTTCTTATTATCTATTGTAGAGTAGTAGTTATTACAGTTGAATTTTACTTCATCACAATGATGGCTTATGGTTTTATATGGCATGTTTAAGTGATTAACCTAATGTGGTGAAGTGACTTGTAAGTAATAAGAATAAGATAACATAATAATACCACATCTCCTAATTTATCAAGGCTATAGAAACCTGGTTTTGTATCCCCTAATAGTCATTTCGGGTGAGAATGTGATATGGTTGTAGGTCGTTGCCGAAAGGGCCAGTGATTAAGGTTTTTGATGGTGTGCATGATAGAGGGAACCTAGGTTAGCCCAAACCATGTAAAAAGATGGTTTGATTACTGGGTGCAAGATCTATTTAAATGATATGTAGATCTAGTACCCATTGAAGAACAAGATTCAAGGCTATATAGACCTAAAAGAGTGAGAGTTTGTAAATCAAGGAAATAGAAACCCTCGTCTAACATCCGATGCTTGGTTACAAAAGTATATTTTTACAGATCAATATGAGTGGGTATCAAGGTTGACCGAAAGGAAGAACAATTTTAAAGTTGAAAAACCTAAGGTGTGGACTCTTGAATGGATACAACAACTCAAGAGCACTAACAATAGGACTTCAAGGGTTGTCTATTTCTAGATTGATAGCATCATGGGAGGATTAATTATTGAGGATGTCGTAGACTTGACCATGTCCTATAGTGAAGCGGAATGAAGATTATTCAAAGGACTATGAAGTATGTATTTAAAATCTCTGAAACTTTGGATTAATATTCTTTTGTGTGAAAGGAGAGTTTTACAGGTGTAATGAGATTTATGGTTTACTTATGTTTCATCGAAGAAAGAATAAATATGTGCAACAAATTAGAGTAATGCAAAGTGCAAAGAGATATAGAGTAGGTACGAGAAAGATATCTCGTGGACAAGATCTGAATACCTTTATAGATACTTATTATAGTCCTCTTTTAAGTGAAAGAGAAGAATTCCATCGTCATAACGCCGACGTAACTTTGTAGTATTCACCCTACCAACCTCAACATTCGTAGAGTCTAGAATCCAGTAATAGCTATGGTGTTTTTGGTTTTCCCCCTGCCCCTTCCCCTCCCCTACCCCTCCTACCCCCCATCCCTCTCCCCTTACTCCTCTCCCTCCCCCTCCAAGAAGAAGTATGGCTAATGAAACTAAGCTACCTATTTTCAAAGGAATTGGATTAAAGGATCCAAAACAATTTTCATTTTTATGTGAAGTTATATGGATAGCAAAGGATATCAACAATGAGAATATAAAGAAAGAAGAACTTGCTACGATGTTTAGAGATAGAAAAATAATATGGTATATGAAGTATTCAAGTAATCATAACATAATGTTTACACATATTAAAATAGAATTGATAAGAGAGTTTAAGAAAGTAACAATTCATCACTGAGTTGAAAGAGGTCAAACAAAAACTTAATGAGTCTGTTTGGGAGTTTTATTAGAGGTTTAAGGTGTTATTGCATCAAGTAAGCTTTGAAATAGTTCTATAGCAACAACAAGAATGGTTTATAGTTGCATTGATACCGCATATCGGATTTCCATTAGTACAACAAAAGATAGAAAGTCAGGCTGAAGCTCTGCATGTTGTGATGAAATTGGAATCTTTGCCTATATGAGATACTTATACACATACACCACATATTCAAAATCAATTAACAAACCTAGCCCTACAAATACAAGATGCCAAGAAAATCAAAGAATTTGGAGAAGAAGTATGGTATACAAATTGCAGATTAGAGGGATATTCTAAAGAACAATTCCCTATCTTCAAAAATTACATGGCCGCTGGGGCACCAAATCCCTTAAATGCAGAGTCCAGCCTATGGTATGAAATATGTAAGACTACCTTGTGGTGAAAAATATGTAATAATAGAGGTCAATATCATTCGAAAGACTATTACTTTTTATAGAAATATGTACAAACTCCAAGAAATCGATATTAGAAATTTTGAAAATCCATAGGACGCGATGAAAATAACTATCGATCTTATGAACTAATGATGCAGTGCGTTGTTGGAAGTTATAGAATGCAAGAAGAAGAGCATGGACATGAGGAAAATGGACAATGTGGTGTCTGAGGAGGTTACCAAGGAAGAGGTCAAGGTGGTGGAGTTGGTTGAGTATGTGGACAAATTATTTGCTATAATTATGGCCAACGAGGTCATTTTGTGAGAGATTGCTTGAAACCCACAATGAAATGCAAGTACTATAAATCCTTTGACCATGTAATTGAAGAATGTCCAATATTTATTGAGAAGATGAAAGAAAAAATGAATCAACCACCAACACAGAATATTCAAATGATGACTGCTGAAAGGAGGACTAATGAACCTCAAATTAGTAGTGTCACTAGAAGTGGAGTTGGGATTAGTAGTGATAAAGAAGATGAAGATAAAGAATATTAAAGTGCATGGGTGAGAAAGACTACTCAAAAAGTTCCTATTTTTTATATTCAGAAAGAAAAAGAAGTATTTATGGAAGAAAAGTGAAGTTTTATGGATGTTCGAGCTTGGACCTCTAGTTCACAGCCAAAGACAATCGAAAAAGTAACTACGATCTGTCATCAACTTCGATACATAACTGAGCCCTGACACAGGATCAAGTTCCGACACAAGACTAGGATTCAATAAATCAAGTAGGTATTTTAAAGTATTTTCTACAGAGTTGTATGAAATTGTTAAGAGATTAAACGGTTGTAGAAGGGATTTAGGAGTTGATAGCTTCATGTGCATACAAAGAAACACTGCAAAGTGAGATCCACACAGTCCATAATTTGCATTGATAGAAGAGAACGAGAAGAGAAATTAGGCTTAATGCGTAGATAGGAGAATATGAGATGGGTAAAATCATCCTAGATTTTGGATCTAATGGTAATGTCTTGATGAAGTAGACATGGGAATTAATGGGTAAGTTGAAGCTACAGTGGTCACCTATTTAGTTAAGGATGGAAAATCAGCAAAATATCTTCCATCTGGGAAGAATACTAGGTGTCACAATGGATATCAAAGGAGTTCGCACTACTGTTGATTGTGAAGTAATAGAGATCGTCGATGAGAATAAGCCTTATTCCACATTGCTTGAAATTAACTGGACATTTGACAATATGGCCAAAATTGATCTGAAGAAGAGGCAAATGATATTTGAAGGAAACAATATGAGTCATTGTTCCCTTGAATCCATCAGAAGGAGTAAGATATACAAAACCATTGAAAGAATAATATTGTGTAGCTCATATAAACAATATCTATCTAATGACAGCGAAGGAACATGATTGTGCTAACCCTACTGTAGAAGTCAAGTTGAGTTGGTAGTGTGGTAGTTCTGGTACCTCAAACTCAGAGGAAGAGTTGGAGAACTCGTAGAATAGGTTGCATGAAGTATCCACAAGGCGTGTGGAAGAACTATCAAATCAACTCAGTGTATGATATTTGATGTATGTAACCCGCCTTCTTATGATGGCTTAGGTGATGTAAAAACTTTTCTTAATGATTATGAAGAGAAATTTCTAGAAAATTAAAGGATGCTAGCCTTAGGTAAAGCCCTGAAAGATACCCCTATTAGATGGTGGAACACACACAAGAATAATACAAGAGGTTGGTAGGAATGTCTAATATTTATGGGGACAAGGTTTGGACAAGTATATATAGAGATGGAGATAAAATATGATGATGAAACTAATCCAAGGAATCTTATCTAGCTATGAACTACAACATTGAATAAGATTCCACAACAAGAATGGGTACGTGGATTCATTCATATATTAGAGACAATCCCCAAGAACTAGTACCTAGAAACAAAGGTTCGAGATGGTAGAATAAACTGGGAAGACATGGTTGATGGTTTTGTATTAACATTCAACCTTAAATATGATTTTCCATACATAGATTTTTACCTTCTGATAGTCAAGAAGATAATCTTTGAGAATGTAACCCCATAGACATGGCAACAACCTGATTGGGCTACACAGTTAGAAAATGAACTGGAGTGTTATAATCTCACTATACATGAAGAATAATATCTTTGCAACATCAACATAGCAGAGTCATAAGGATACCCCATTATAACTGGACCTAAGCTAGAAATACCTGATATAATGAAGCCAATGAAGACCCAAAAGGTAAACATGGAATCAGAGAAGTAACCCAAGTTTGCAATAATAGGAGATTACTGGGATAAGGATACAATCAAAAAAGTTATAGAGTTACTTCAAAAATATCAAGAACTATTTCCCACCAAGTTTTCAGATATGAAGGGTATAGTATGAGATCTAGGAGTTACGAAGATTCCACTTAAGCCTGATGCAAAGCTGGTCAAATAAAGATCTTACAGGCTGATCCCAAAGCATAAGGAGAAATTAAAATTAGAGCTTCATAATATGATATCAACACGAATAATTGAACTAGTATAAGAATCAGAATGGGTGAGTCCTATGGTTGTGCAAGAGAAGAAGCCTCAAGAAGAGATTAGGATCTGTATTGAACTAAGAAAGTTGAATGATGCATGTTTACATGATCGATTCCCTAGTTCTTTCATAGATGGCTTGCTAGACAATGTAGGAGGAAAGGAAGATTACTTATTTATAGATGGATTCTCAAGTTATCATCAGATTAGGATTGCACCTGAAGATCAGCATAAGACAATAATTTCTACACGATGGGGCTCAGATCAATACACAATAATGACTTTTGGATTTAAAAATTCCCCTGATATATTTTCTAGGGTGGCGATTGTAGCTTTTAAGTAATACATTCACAAGTTTTAGAGGTATATATTCATGATTAAACAATATTTAGATTATTGAGCAAACATGTTGGAAATTTAAGAATTATGCTCAACACATGTAGACAATATTAGATCTCTTTGAACCTAAAGAAGTGCATATTTTATGTACCTTTCAGTATATTGTTGGGACATATTTTTTATAAGACAATTTTGCACTACGTTGGGACATTTTTGGTATTACAGGAAGTTCATCAACGAGTATGCTTAGATCACTATACCTTTGGAGAAGTTGTTGAAGAAGGATGCAACATTTTAGTGGAATCAAGAATTTCAAAAGAGCCACGACATATTGAAAGAAAAAATTATAGTTGCACCTATATTAGTGTTCCCTCATTGGAATAAGGAATTCCATGTCCATGTGGATGCCTCTTGTATAGCTTTGGGAGTGGCATTTGCACAACCTTGTGTAGGAGAAATTGATAATCCTATATATTTTGCAAGTACAAAGTTATCTGGAGTAGAAAATAATTTCACCACTACAGAAAGGGAAGGACTAGCCATGGTATATGTTTTGCAGAAGTTTAGGCACTATTTTCTTGGGTCACACTTTAAATGTTTACAAATCATTTTTCACTAAAGTATTTCACTAATAATCTTGTCTTAGGAGGAATATTTGTAGATGGTTATCGTTATTCCAAGAATATGACTTTGAGATCATTGTTAGATCAGGGAGACTGAATCCAGGACGTGACCATTTGTCAGGATTAGAAATAGGGGAAGATCTAACTAGCATAGAGGATAGCCTCCTTGATCGGAAATGATCTACAATTAGAGTTGCAGATGACCATTTCACAGATATCATTAAGTTTTTGACCACATGAATGTTTCCTTTAGAATATACTATGAAGAGCAATAAATAATTAGTGGTTAAAGAAGCTAAATTTTCATTAATATCACGACAATTATGTAAGATGGGACCATGTGAGATACTGCACAGATATGTTCCTGAACATGAAAGATAGATGATTCTAGCAGAGGCTCATCGGGGCACAATAGGTAGAGACTATGCAAGAAAAGATATTGCACATAATATTTTGAGAGTAGGATTGTGGTGGCATAAAATACACAAAGATGTGAAGGAGTATTCTTGAGCATGTGATGTATGTCAAATGAGAGGGAGTCCTTCTAGAAGAGATGAGACTCCATTAATAGCACAAGTTACATTACATACCTTTGATAAGTGGGCCATTGATTTTGTTGGACCTATCAACTTAATTGGAAAGAGGACTGGTGTAAGGTACATAATTACAATGACTGATTACTTGACAAGATGAAAAGGCACAACCAGTAAGTCCCTGTAGCATAGAGACTACTGCAAAGTTTATTTTTGAGTACATATTGTCTAGATTTGGATGTCCAAATATTTTTATGAGTGACCAGAGTTCACACTTCCTAAATAATACTATTGAAGCACTGTCAATTTTATCATCAGAGGAGTACACCTTATCATCCTTACGCTAACAGAATAGTAGAATAATATAATAAGATTATGGAGAATGCACTAACTAAGGTATGTAATGTGAATAGAGATGATTGGTACCTTAGAATTCCAACAATATTGTGGGCTTATAGCACCATGTGTAAAAAGATGAGAGGTTAGACACCCTTCAGGTTAGTTCGTGGGAAAGAGGTTGTGATTCCCATGGAGTACATCAAGCCTATCATGAGAATTACAACTTTTACAGATATGGAAAATACTGATATAAGAAAGGAAACACTGTTGCAGTTGATTGCTTTTGAGGATGATAGATTTATAGAAGGATTCTGCAAGAAGGTAAACAAAACAAGAGAAAATTCCTTGCATGAAAAACATATCAAGAAAAAAAATTTCTAGAGAGGAGACCTTGTTCTCCTCTATGGCAATAGGTTTGTAAAATTTCCAGGAAAGTTTAGGATGTATTGGTTGGGCCCATACACTATCAAGCATATTACTGATGGAGATGAAGTTCAATTAGAATGTTAAATGGACAATTAGTTCAAGGAAGTGTAAATGGAAGCATGTTTAAATTTTATAGGGAAAAACCTACCCCTATAGCTTCGCTCTAAAGAAAGTAGAAAAGTCTTAGTGCCACCTATAATTGAAAGTGGGCATTGGAATATAAACTATATTACATGGAGTGTCAAGATAGGTGTATTGACATAAGAGGGGTTTCTAGCTAGAATATGCGGTGCATTGAAGTTCCCTAGAAAATATGACCAGTAAAAAGGAAATTTGCCATTAAAACACACAGAGAGATGCATTTATGAGGACAGGTTGACCGAATCTAGTGATAGATATGAAATTAATGAACACAATTTGAGCTAATGGTTAGGTTAGAAATTGATAAGTTTTATAAAAAATTTCTTCCTACCCACATTTGGTACCTTTTCTATCTTGAGAGTTCGAATACTACTATTGAGAAGAAGTTGGAGAAATTTCCAAGTGAATATCCTCATAATTGAAGAATATATTTGTATATTTAGAGAGAAGAGATTAGCTGGAGTCATGGAACTATCATCAACTAATATGTCTGCACCACCATCACCACCTTCCATAGAATCATCACACATGCAATGGCAATCCCTAGAAAATAAAATGACGAAACGGTAGAGAATGAAGAAGAAACAGGAAAGGATAATTGTCAAGCCTGAGAAAGAGATCGAAAAAGTGAGAGATAGTGAGGAAGAATGAAAACAATGGAAAATGAAAACATATGGTGCAACATTTCCATCACCTCTCCCACCATATATTCCACCAATAATACTAGATGCAAAACCAATGGAAGAATAGAAGGATGCGAAGCATGGAACCTTCAGGCCTTTATTGACGGAGTCAGTGTGATTTGCTGGAGAAAGCCTTGGGAAGATTCCGTAGCTCAAGTTTGTAGATTATGATTTCAGTGACAAAATGAAATATCCACAGTTCACACCAGACACATATTTAAAACAAGTGCACTACCTGTTGGGTTATGTGACAAGGTTAGAACTGCAACAGTGGGCTGTGAAATTGGTGCAATCGAGCTTGATGAATATGTTGAATGTGTCACACTTGAGTAGAAGTCCAGGGAGGAAAACTTGTTTGAGACAACTGCTCGTGTTTTTGTACGATGGATTCTTGTGAATGGAAAAGAGGATCCCTATCGACCTAATCCTAATATGGAGAATCAGAAGACTACCTTATTAAGCACTCAACCTCATAGAATATTTTGTTGGAAAAGATTAGGACATAACCATAGCCGAAAACATGAAGAAGAAGCTTGGACTAATAAAAGGGAAGCAAGGTTATGATATCAACTTAGTAAATAATCACAAAGTTTTCTTTGTAGCACATATATTGGCTAGAAAAATCATGAGGAAGTGTTGGGCTAATGAAGTCCCTGCACTAGTAGTTTCACTAGTTATGCAATGTGCAAATGGAATTTAGTAGAAATGGGGCACATATATTTTGCAAGAGATTTTGGATGACTATTTTGAGGCTCTAGAGAAAGGTACCTTGTTTCATTGTGCATGCTTAATATTGATAATTTTGATGCTTGAATGGAAAGGGTTGGAAGTTTCACAGTTCCCTTCAGTACCCTCGAATGCTTGTGAAGCTGATCGATATGCCTTGTTGTGGTATACTACTAAACCCATGTGACCATAGGAGATTTTTTTTTATATATACCATATGGAGTTACATGTATTCATGAACCAACACCCTTGCCTGTCACTGATACTATACAATCACTATAGCAATATCGCGAAGTTTAAGGTTGACTTCCACATAATTTAGATATAGGCTCGTAGGAACACAAGGAAGAAATGGCATCCCTTACCGTATTTAGTGACATAAGACAATATCCTAGCACAGAAACAACAATAGCCCATGGAGTAGATGACTATGCTGGAGACACCAACAAAGGATAGTCCCACAGTGGAGGACAAGATGCAATATTAGGAATCCAATGGGAAGGATAACGATGAGCTAGAGTGAGAACAAGAGGAGTAATATGATGAGGGTCACAAAGATCCTCCTGAAGATGATGAGTAGAAAAAAGAGTCTAAAAGAGTAGAGATAGACTAACTTTTTATGGAGAAGAGGAAGTCAGGCGCTGAAGGTGCCACAAGAATAAAAAACAAGTAGAAGGCAAACAAGGCAAAGAACATAACACAAGTTGTCCTCACTAATGCAGAATTAGAGTAGATTGAGGATAGAATTCAGGAAGAAACAATAAAATCATGGAATAAGTTAGAGGACCATTATGGTGCACTTCTAATAGGTATCGAGGAGCACATTACAAAAATGAACATTTTAGCATAGATAGTCAGGAAACTAGTGCATGCAAAAGAAAATATTAGAGAGGAAAGACGAATAGAGACTACACTTGGAGCATGGATAGCACGGATACATGTCCTAGCCCTGTATTTTGACTCCACTAAGGTACAACAACATGCCAAAAAGTGGAGTTACATGAACATAAAGATCACAACAGTACCAATTTAGAGATTATAAAAGCTACATCTCAAGATCCATTGATGGCGCTGGACTCGCCAACTTTAGGGGATCACCCTGGTATGAAGTCCCAAACAAAAAACACACTGTTTGGTGTGGGAGTCCCATATAGTATGATGCTCGATTGCCATTATCTTAAATATTTTCCTCAACTCTTACTTTTCAGCACAAGAGAGTTGTCTGCTTTGTCTTCCGAGAAGTGAGGTTTGCGTGTCTAGTGATTGTAAGTGTCACTTGTGTCAATTGTTCCTTCCCCATAGAGGGAGAGGGTGGGAGTGAGTCCCAAGTTAGTTGCGGAAGCCCCAAATTTGCTAGGAACAAGCAACACAACATGATGTGCAAAACTTCTGAAGGAACAGTCCACACAAATGCGGAAGTCACAACACGCAAGGGAAGCTAACATGTATAACACTCAGCGGATTAGTACGCACAAGTGTAATGGTTGTTATAGAAAGTTTTATGTGAAAGGTATATCTAATGTTCGTGAGAGTAGTCAACATGGGTGAGACATCGTTAGCAACATATAAAACACATTTTCATTAACATATATGTATTACAGCAAGTGAATTAGTTCAAATGTTAAACACAAGTTAAAGCAACATGCATTACAAGTGTTCAAGATTAGTCTTACAACAAGTACAATACATGTGCAAAAATGGGTTGCCCTATTAGCAGGCTTCTGAATTAAGCGAATGTTCTAAGACACGTCGTTACATAATACATCACTAATCCCATGACGGGGGCTTTGGAGCCACTACTTACTCCTCAAAGAAAATATTATAGACTCTTAAGGCTACATGGGAGGAGCTGAAGTGAAAAGTACCATGCATGTATAAATGAGGGGGTATTTATAGCTAAGGGTGAAACTTACCCTTGTGGTTGTTCAACTACACTCATGATTGTTTAATTTCCTCAAAATTTTGACTCTACATGACTCTTCATACAACAACTGGGTCTCTTGGACTTCCCCATTACATTACATTAATCGACAGTATGGCCCACAGTACAGTGGTCATACATTCATGTTGATGTTGGTGTGCATGTCGAGTTGCAGTGTTGCCTGTGATGGATGTCCTCATGGTGTGTCACAAATTCACCTCTACATGGAAACATGTGTAGAGTCCTTAATGGTCATTGGGTTTGGTTGATGTTGTAGTCAAATGTTGATGCTTGTTTCTATGTTGGAATGATTGACAAGTTTGTCTATTTGCAAAAATTGCATGTTTGTCCATCCGTCCATCCATGAACACATTTTTGCATGATCATTCATTCGCAAGCACATCACCTTGCATACATCAATTGTTTGTCCTTTAGTGAACATGTCCTTCCGCATGTGCTCCCTTCATTCATCCCATATGTCATCAAGCCATGTTTATTTATGTACCTGCATCTGCAGTCACTTATGACAAGACAACATCAAATCCAAAAACCTCCTAGTCTACTAGGGTGGAGGCTCCCGGTACTACTCATGAAACCTGTACAAGATTCATTAGTTGATGAAGATGGGCAATCTAGATTGATAGTGACTATCCATGGGGTCTGGCTTAGTTAGAGGAAAAAACTACACAGTTTTTCAGAAGAACACTTTAGGTCGTGGGAAGGTTGGGTAGGAAAAATCTGTGCAGTTTCTGAAATGAGAGGGTAGTGGGAGCTTGGCAGCTAAAACTATATGATTCCTGACGGAAACTGCCAGTCAAATTCTGGGTCACTTGTAGCAAAAATTGTGTAACTCTTGAGGGGAACTAGAAGTCAGTTGCCAGGAGCTTGGTAGCAAAAATTGTGTAATTCCTAAAGGGAACTCATAGTCAGCAACTAGATATTGGCAACAAAAACTATGCAATTCCTGAGGGGAACTGTCAGTTGGTTGCCGGGAGTTGTTGGCAAGAGAAACTATGCTGATGCTGGGAGCTTAGCTTGTTGGCCACCTTTACATAGTTTCAAAGCTAAGTGGACAACTGGGTAGTGGAGGACTTGCTCAAGAAAGCTTATCAATTTTTTGGGCGAGTAGTCGGACGACTGTTAGTAGTGCTAGCTAGAAAAACTACACAATTTTTTGAGGGAGACAGGAACAAGCATTGGGTGTCTCTCTAGCATATCGACACAGTTTTCTCAGTTAGCAGAGCAGGAAATTTCTACAGCCTCTGCACAATTTTTTAGGGGAACGAGTCCTGGGGTCGCTGTCGGGTCAAACTCTCCGGTTGACGAGCATGAAGGTTGATTGATTTGCTTGCAGACAACACAACTTGAAATGGCTTGCTTGGTGCTTCTATGCTGCTTTGGGTGAGAATTGATGGAGTCAATGCTGAGGTGATTGATTGGTTATTGGAGGGGAATCTAGTGATCAGAAATTCAACAAAGTGACTAAGTGCGTGACCAAGCAAAATATGCATATGTGATCATACAAACACAAACTTACATGACTAGATGATGAGATAATTGAAACCATCCAGACACAAATGCTCAAGATGATTGACTAATGGTGTAAGTGATAAGTGTGACACTTGTGATTGATCATTCATCAACTGTGATGATGCTTGTGTGACAGTGTATGTGACTCTATGGTGTTAAATGCTTGGAAGTTAGAGATTAGCTACCATACCTCTTGGTGGTAAATTTTGAGATGGGGTGAGAAATAGTGAATGGTGTTATGTTCCTTCCATACCACTACCTCTAAATCACCTACCAATTTTGAGTATGACCACATTAAGCATGATGGGTTTCTGCAATCCTAATATGAGTGCTTCATAGTCAGTAATGTTGTTCATGCACTCAAACTCCAAGCGACTTGAAACCAGATGCTTTCTATTGTATGGGCCGATCAAGACACACCTAGCTCCTCAATCGTCTTGTGTCTTTGATCCATAAAAGTACATGGCCCATAACTTGTCTATACACGGAGAATTTGACGTGCTATTTCTACTGCTACTACTACTGCTACTATTGGTACAATGCATTGTGCATGTTTCATTACCATCAGTTGGGCATGTTAGGAGTCCCAACTACACGTCTGGTGGGGTTGGAGTTGGCCATGTAGGATAACACCCCAATGCTATTTCTAGGAGGTAGTTGCCAAACATGATTTCTGCAAAGGCCAACAGTTCATTCTCACTGTTAGGGGGAGTGATGTGGTGCTTCATATACCTTGCAAACAATACCAAAATTTGGTTTCATTTTCCCTTCTACAGAATCCACATGTGCGACCATTCTATAGAAAAATATCCATCCAGCTTACTAGACTAGTCTCTCCTAAGCAGTAGACTGTATGCTTCCCGTATTTCCACAACAACTATGTTGATGTATTATTGGACTTGACTGTCATGAGATAGTCAGATGATCACATCGCTTAGTTCACCAATGGACAATACCAATGCTTGATCAATTGTGATGATTCACATGAATGTCTCAATCCATTGTGCATTGATCCTTTTCACAATGGAGAGTGACATGACATTGGCTATTGTGCTAGAATAAACCAAGAAGTTGTCAACATTGTGGTTAAAAATTGTTAGGCCCCTATACTACTAGTGTAATCCCTTACTGTTATTAGTACAACCCCCTAATTATATTGATGTACCCATGTAGTCCCCATATTGTTACTATTGTGCTCCATAGAAGCCTACTATTGTTATTATTGTGCCCTTACATTATTATTGTTATGTTGGCTCTAATTATATTATGACCCGTTAGACTCCTATATATAGAAAGGATGTCTTCTCATTTGTATCATCTAAGAATTTTTCATTTGTGTAATGTAAAGGAGGTTTCCCCCTCAAAGACGCTTATTTATAAGGTGTTGATCTATGTTTTCTATAATTTTGTGAGCTGGTTTGATAACAGAAATTTCAAATGATATTAAGAATGGAGGGAAACCTAAGTTTTCTTCTTCCATATGGAGTGCGTTGAGCACAGTAGAAAGTTATATAAGAGGTGTGCTTTCTCCCTTCCTGGTAGAGGTTACGTTGTTGATTGATGTCTATCCCAATGTGTGCAGAAAGATGTCTTGTTGACTCTTGATCTTAGCTAACTCAAACAAAATCGTGTTCACATGATTTTTATTCATGTTATCTACAATCTTGTATTCCACAGGTTGTAGGCTCACCAAGGTGTCCGGGGTAGGACTAATTCTCATGTTGTCCAGCAAAGTGTTCTACCATTTGCTTCTTATGGAGGTACTCTTGTCTGCCAATGTCCTCTCGGACATTTTTTGTTTTCTTCTTTGGGGTGGTTGGTGGATCGACCTTCATCAACAGTAGTATCACATTTTCTCATGCTTCCCCAAGTGTAAGGGGAGTCGGTTTTCTCCTAATGTTGTAATAGTCATTTTTTCATTGGGGGCTAATTATCAGTGTTTGTCTTCGACATTGCTTGCAAGCACTCATATGCATTCACAACATGCCTAGAACTTGATGCTTCGTTAGCTACAATACCTCCATCATTATCTTTGTCATCTGGTTGCTCCTGCATATGGTTTTCTGGATCAAGTGTATGGCTGCATACTTAGTTTACAACTCACTTCCAATTCAAACAGAAGTTCTTAGGGTGATTTTATTCGTGGAATGAACAGAACTTGGTATTTGTACATTGTTTGACATTGAACACAGATCTTTGTGTAATTTTTTGAGTGAACTGGTTGCTACCTCATAAGTTTCTTCCCTATATCTATTTGAATGGATGGCTTCTTGCGGATGTGTTTGTTTTCCATTTTTAAGTTCGGACACTTGTGTTGTCAAGTTCTTGACAAGGCAAGTTAGGGTTTCAATATCATTTGCTTCCTTATCTCGATCCTTGCTCGGCATCACTTGGGACTTCCTACTTGCATCTTTGGAGTCCTTTGTGTTCTCATCATCCTTGATGACTCTAGTCGCACACATGTCTTTCACTAGAGCAAAAGCCTCTTCACATATTTCCAAAAGTCTTGGTTTTAAACCTTTTGATGAACTGCACAATGTTGGCTGGTAGTGCAGACATGTAGTAATCAACAGTGATGGAGTCATGAGGTTTGGTGTCCACTGCAAATTTGTTCGATATGCCTGTAAATGTCTGGTTGAAGTCTCTTATCTTTTCTTTCCCCTCAATTTTCAGGCTTCCCAATTCGTTGAGTAACATGGATGGGGTCTTATCGTCAGCAAACCTTTCAAGGAACATGCATTTGAATCCACCCCAGTTCTATATGGAGTTTGGTGGAAGGTTGTGATACCATACAGCTATGCAACCTTCCAATGTACATGGGAAAAATCTACAAGATACGTCGTGATATCTTACCTCAAGGGTCTACAGCTGCAAGTTGAAGTTATCTAAATGGTCTTCTGCCTTCACCATGATGTTAGGGTTGAACTTGTGGTTCATTCTCTCTGCTTGCTTCAACATCTTGTGCAAAACAGCTGGGAGAGCCAATGGTCCCTAAGTCATCCATTTTAGATTTGGGTCAGCCATCTCTTCTTCATCGTCAACCTCTTCCTCTCTCTAAGAATCTGATGGTTCCAGCTCTGAGTCTATTGGTTCATCTTTGTTTCTACCTCCTCAACCACCTTCCCCTTTGCCTCCTATATAGGAGTCTGATCCCAAGATCACAAGGGTGTCTTGTTCACCTTGCCAGAAGACCAGAGGTTCCTCTATATCTTCAATAACTTGTGCAAGGCCTTCAAGTGTGGTAAGAAATGCTTCTTCCACCAATGATACAAGAACATTTGTAGGAGTGGCTTCTGGCTTCCTTGATGCATATGGAAGATGTTACTTTCGTGGGATCAGTTCGACTGCTTTCACAAGATAGCGGGTGATGGGATAGACAGAGCAAAGGTGATGATGCAAAATCTCATGTTCAGTCATGGGAGGTGAGAAGTAACCAACCGTAGAGTCGTGCATAAGTGAGAGGGAGTGTGAGTTACGGCATTGACCCAATGGTTGATGGGTGAGTGTGAGACAACACTTAGCCATATATAATTGGTTTTCCTCCTTCTATCGCCAATAATATTGTCGGTGCTAGACCCACCAACATTTAGGGCATCACCCCAATATGATATCCCAACTAGACCTCACCATTTGGTGTGGGAGTCCCATTTGGTATGATCGTCTGGTTTCCATTATCTTAAAGACTTGCCTCAACTCTTACTTGTGAGCAAATGAGAGTGGTATACTTTGTCTTTTGAGAAATGAGGTTTACGTGATAGATGATTGCAAGTGTCACTTGTGTCAATGGTTCTTTCACCATAGAGGGAGAGGGTAGGAGTGAGTCCCAAGTCAGCTAGGGGAGGCCAGAACTCTACTAGGAACACATAACACAACACGATGCACACAAGTTTTCAAGGAACAGTGCACACGGATGCAGAAGTCACAACACACAAGGGAAGATTACACGTATAATACTCAGCGTATTAGTCCGTGTGAGTGCAATGATTGATATAGTAGGTTTTATGTGAAAGGCATGTATGATGTCCGAGAGGGTAGTCAACATGGGAAAGATAACATTAACAACATATACAACACATTTTGATTAACATATATGTATTAAAACAAGTGAATTAATTCAAGTGTTAAAAACAAGTTAAAGCAACATGCATTAAAAGTGTTCAAGATTAGTCTTACAATAGTTACAATATAGGTGTGAAAATGTGTTGGCCTATTAGCAGGATTCTAAATTAAGTAGAAGTTCCAAGACACATCATTACACCATACATCACTAACCTCATGAGCAAGGCATTGGAGCCACTAGTTACTCCTCAAAGAAAAGATTACAAACTCTCAAGGCTATGCGGGAGGAGCTGAGATGAAAAGTACCATGCATCTACAAATTAGGGGGTATTTATAGCCAAGGGTGAAATTGACCCTTGTGGTTGTTCGAATACCCTCATGACTATTTGACTTGCATTAATTTTCAACTTTACATGACTCTTCATACAACTAGTGGATCTCTTGTACTTCCACATTACATTACATTAATTGACAATATGGCACACGGTGGAGATGTGGACAACATGACTCATGACAAAACTCATTGTGATAGTGCTGGTACATTCGTGCTGCTACTTCTATGAATGTTGAGATGTAGTGTTGCTAGAGATGGATGTCCTCATGGCGTGTCACAACTTTACCTTGAAATGGAAAAATACACAGAGTCCTCAATGGTCATTGGGTTTGCTTGATGTTGCGTTCAGATATTTCTCCTTGCTTGTATGTTGGAAGGTGTGATATGTTCACATGTTTGCAAAAAGTGTATGTTCATCCGTCCGTCTGTCTGTGAACACATTTTTGCATGATCATCCGTTTGTGAGCACATCTCCTTGCATGCATCAATTGTTCATCCATTGGAAAACATGTGGTTCTGCATGTTCTCCCTTTCTTCATCCCATCCATTGTCACACCATATTTGTTTGTGTACCCATATCTATAGTCACTCATGACGAGATCGCATGAAATCCAAAAACCTCCTAGTCTACCACGATGCTTGATCATTTCAACTGCACATGACCACGAGAGGAGACAAGGCTGTGAGCTAGGCTGGAGTCTCAGGCACTATTGATGAAAATTGTGCTGGAGTCATTGGGTGATGAATATGGGTAATCCCGAGCGACAATGATTGTCCACGGGGTCTGGTTCACCTGAAGGACAAAACTGTGCAATTTTTGGGAAGAATAGTCCAGTTTATGGGAAGGATGGGCAATCAAAATATGCGTAGTTTCCAGAATGAGCACGTAGCGAGAGCTTGGCAGCCAAATCTACCGAATCCTTCAGGGGAAGCGCTATTCAGCTATTGGGTCACTCGTAGCAAAAACTGCTTGATTCCCTGAAGGGGACTGTCAGTCAAATACTAGGAGTTGTTGCTGGGGAGAACTATGATGATGCTCGGAGGTTTTCCTACTAGTCACCTCTATGCAGTTTTTGACCTTAGTGAACTGCTGGGAAACAGAGGAATTGCTCATGAAATTTGCGTAATTTTTTGGGTGAGCAGCCAGTCAATTGTCCAGAAGGGTGATTGGAAAAATTGCGCAATTTTCTGAGGGATATAGGGATGGGTATTGGGTGTCTGTCTGGCCTATCTATGCAATCTTCTTAATGAGTGGAGCAGGTAAGATCTATAGCCTCTGTGCAAGTTTTTAAGGCGAGTCAATCTAGGGGTGGCTACCAGGTCAAACTCTTTGGTTGACCAACATGAAGGTTGATTGATTTTCTTGCAGACATCACAACTTGAAATGGGTTTCTTGGTACTTCTGCATTTCTCTGGATGAAATTCAATTGAATCGATGGTGTGCTGATGATCTGACTTTCAGAGGGGAATTCATTCGTTAAAACTTCAAGAAAGTGACTAAGTGTATGAATGAGTGGAAGATGCATACGTGATCTTGCAAACACACACTTACATGTCTAGATGATGAGACAACTCAAACTATCCAGACACATATGCTCAACATGATTGACCGACGGTGTAAGCGAAAAGCCCAACACTTATGATTGATCTTTGCTTAGCCATGATGATACTTGCACGATAGTGTATGTGTCTTCGTGTGTGAGTGTGATAGATGTTTTACATAGCGAACAAAACAAGTAAACACAAAGTGAAGACCTTGAGTATAACTAGAACATGGTCGCAAGCATGACATTGAAATCAAAATGAAAAAACATGGGTGAAATAATCAGGCAAGGTGGGTGCAAAGACACACCCAAGCTTGAACCCGAGTGTGTGAAGTCATTAAGTTAAACTCTTAAGGGAGGCTTTGAAATTGGATGCAAGCCAAAATTTTGGAGGGTGGTTGTAGAACCTCGACGAGGAGATTGAGGAGAGGGATCGGGCAGTGCAGCAACACTAGAAGTTGAAGAAGGTGGTTGACACAACATGCTACAAGATTCCAGATATTGAGGTATGAGAAGAGAAACTAGTGGAGAGTAAGGTCGCGAAGCTCGGCCCTATAGTAAAAATATACAAGGATAAGATTGTAGAAGTGCAATTTACATATGAGATGAAGATCAATGAACTACAAATGAAGCTACAACCAACCACACCACAAGATGTGGGAGAGTAGAGGGAGGTTGATATGAAGGCTGCAATGGTTGGCATCTCCGTAGAAGTGGTGGATTATGGGAATATATTGGATGAGAGCTTACAGATTTTGATTTCAATGCGGGAATATTCAAACGTGTTGAAGGTACAAGAGGATATTCAATAGAAGCAGAAACAACTGGAGGAGATTTGAGCAATTGTGAGAAACTTACAAATCTCACAGAATATCACAAAGATCAATGAGAAAAATTCCCTCCTTAAGAAGGTGGAGATGCTAAGGAAGGAAGAGAAAACCATGACAAAGAGAACTTGTCAATGATAGGATGAGGCTCTGCAATTGTCCCAAGGAGTAGATAAAAAGCTTCAAGGGCTTCGCCTAAGATCGACAACAGTGATATCGAAGGCTATGGAACTAGTGACAGAAGCACTATTTGAGGAAGTGTGCAGGGAAGAGAAGTAGGTTATAAAAATCCTTAAATAGTTCAACGATCCTACAACAACTTTCTAGTGAATATCATAGGAAAACTAACTCAGTGACTTTGGACGAGTCACATGTGAGTGTTGGGGACCTATTCGGGGTAGCCCAACTTGGCCTAGATTTTGGAAAAAACTCCACATTTTGTGGGGTGGAATGCACAGTGTAGCTCACAATGGACCACAAAGTGGATTATGGAGTGAATAATTTTGAATAAACTGTGCGGTGTTGTAAGGAATTTAGGGTGGGTCAAAGCCCCTCCTTTTTGTAAAAGTGCACAATTTTGGAATGGATCAATGGGTTTTGGGACCATAGTTTCTTATTTGAGGGATTTCATGGTATTTGGACCATATTATTTTGATGATGAAACACTACAATGTAATAGTATATATAGGGTAAAATAATAAGAATAGAATGATTTATCTTTTGATCCTGATACATGCTATGGGTGAATTATTGTGATCTATAATTTGATAGAGAAGGTGAGGTTCTACAGCTCATTGCTCGGAGGCTTGAGTCTGTAGATAAGTTTGCAAGTAGTCTGTAGCATAGTGTACAAGCCAATAATTTGTTATTTATTCAAAGAATTATTATATTAAGTGACATTTCTTGTGGATGTAGCACTACACTAGGGTGAACCACGACACATTTGTGTTTTGATATGTATATTTGATTATTATCTATTGTAGATTAGTAGTTATTATAGTTGCATTTTACTTCAGCATAATGATGGTTTTTCGTTTTATATGGCATGTTTAAGTGATTAACCTAACATGGTGAAGTGATTTGTAAGTACTGAGAATAAGATAACATAATAATACCACATCCCCTAATTCTTCAAGGTTGTAGAAACCTTTTTCGACGTCCTCCCATAGTCACTTCAAGTGAGACAACAATATGCTTGTTGGTTGTTGCTAGAAGGGCAAGTGATTTAGGGTTTTGTTGATGCGCAGTATAGATTGAACCTTCATCCAAACCAAACCAACATGGGGGTGACATCAAGGCATAGCAATGACAAGAAACACACACACACACACATGGTAAATGCTTAAGAAAATTCATGTGTGTGCATGCATGTGTAAATATGTTCAAGATAAAAACATCATGCATAAAACATTGTTGCATGCTTCCCTCCATCTTCCCATATATTTTTTCATAGCAAGTATACGTATGAGGCTCATGTGAGCCTCCATGTGACATATACTCGTCAAACTATTCTTAAAATTTAGATAGTTCAAACCCTCCTACAACATCAATTATAGGTGGCTCTTGTCACAATAATGCTACAAAGATGTCATCTTCCAATAGAGTATGAGTCAATGTGATTATTTTCATATGGATTTAAATCAATATATCCATGAATAAAGGATGTTGGGAAGGGGTTTGCAACCTTCATTTATGTGGATGAGGACCTAGTGTTGGGTTGTGCATAGAATTTTGTTTTTCCTTTGCAGAATTCAAACCCACCCACTTGAATTATGGCATATCAAAATAACTGAAATGGATTCTGAGCCTAAAATTTTCCCATAACATCCTCATGGAACATAGCAATACCTCCTTATTATTACATGAATTTTTATCAAATACCATGAACCACTTACCCATCCAATGGTCTTGAAATGGTTTGTAGGTGTAGTAGTCAACACAAATTTATATTGTTTTACTGTTAAAGCTTAGTTTTTTTCTTATATCAACCAACAAACAGAAAATATTCTTTAGTAATATTTAGGTCTCCAATTTTACCTTTATTTATATCAATTATACAATGTTCATACATTCTAGCCCTATAATAAAAATTATTCTTTACCTAGATTTGGTCAATGGAGATGGATGATATAATTGAGTTTAATGAATATGTTGTAGATAATTGTGACTACTCTTAGTTGTGACCTCAAAGTAGAAAAGGATCATAAATTTCATCATTTGTATTTCTTTGTTTTAGATTAGGATTTGGTTGTTTTAAATTTTGGTTTGGTGATGGTGGGTTCGTGATTTGAATAGATTACATAGTAACTAATTTCACTACAAATGAATATCGCCATCATGTTTAGGTTATTATTTACATATTTTTTATCAATTTTAAATTGAAATTATGACAAAGAAAAAGAAAATAAAACTCCATTAGAATGTTGACCTTGAGTTCAAAGATGATGTATGGCTATCACTTGGCATTTAATCTAGACCAAGAGTCATGAAATCTCCTAATTACATCTAAAAATTCTTTTTACTATCACAAAATAATTAAAAAAGGGCCATAGGTGCAGCACATAGTATTCTCACTAGGAACATGTGCATGTTCGTGAGAATGCATGCATGTCTCTAATAATGCATGTGTGTGAACTTGAGCCATGATGAGATGGAAACCTCTTTGGTGTCCTTTTTCATAGATCATTCTATCCAAAGCCTGGATGCCTAAGGACACAAACAAGTTCCTAGGAAGGCACATACATTGATTCAACAAGTTTTCCACATCTCCCCATTGCCACTTTTGCGGCCACCATTATTGTGCACCTATCCATTAAGGATACTTATAGTGACCTAGACCATGGTAACAAATAAAAGAATGGTCTTATGTATAAAATGAGCATTCTCGACCTTCTGCATTGACTATGACACATGCCATTTCCATGGGGCGTTTGATCCCAAATGACTATTGGGAACTACTAGGGACTTTCTCATGAAGTTGCTTGGCCAAAGTGAAATGAGCATCCTGAAGAATGCAAAATAGGTCATAATGTTAAAGGTTTGTTGTTGATACATATGTCCCAAAAAATATCCTAGTTATAAAAGTGCGGGAAATTTTGCAAACTTGTAAATTTATGTAAGAAAAAAACATATATATTTTTAATGCATTTTATGTATTCCTATAAATTTAGGAGAAATGGGAAATATTACCCTTTTTCCTCTTAATGTTGGATAACAAAAATGCAATGTTTTGAAGAAAAACTTTATACATTTTTATTTCTATTGATTTGCTTCTCTAGATATATAGAATAACTCTAAAAAATAAGTCTTTTGTTCTTAGCATAATATTCTTTTTTATTGTGTATATCTGAAAAAAGAAATGATCTATTATGCTATGAGCTTGAATGCTTAAAACTTGAACGTTAAAATCCTAATTTAAAGGTTTCACTAAATTTATTAATTTTACAAAGATAATATTAACATTAAATATTAGTTATTTACAAAAAAAAAAGAGAACTCATAGTTACTTACAAAAGTATAAATTATTTTAAAAAAAATGGTGTGACCCTGACCAACATATACATTATATTTTAGAGAAAGGCCCTAAGAGCATAATTTGTTTTTAAGTTATGTCAATTTTTTATAACTCAAAATTATATGTTTTGGAAGATAATTCAATTTTCTTTCTTTTTATAATATCTATTAAATTGATTATATACATTTATTAATTTTTATGTTTATTTTTTCATAAATAAAAATTATATATTCTCTAAACTGATTTGTCTTTTTTCTCTATATATTATTCCAGAGGATCCCAACAGTTACATGTAATTATTAGCAAACCTCTAGTATGACAATAAGGGGATTTGAAACTATTGATCTCTTAGTTTTCTCACTACTAATATTACTCTGATCACCAACTAAACTCCCATTACATATATTTCATATTTGTTTTAAATTAATAAAATATTTTTTTATTCAAATTTTCTATAAAACTAATATATAGTAGAAAAACACATTAAATACATACACAGAAGCAACCAAATTAATGTAGAAATTTGAATATCTATCAAAAGTTGTTATATTTAAACATTACAGAACATCAATCTATTTGAGAGTCATACAACCTTAAGTTGAAACATCGCATCCAACTTGTAAATGTTATTTGTTATAATTCATTATCTGATACCATAGATGGTACATATCTCCTATTGATCACACAAATATAAATATTCTATTATCTGCAACATGCTACGACAAGATTATATCCTTAGATTTTGTTTCGGTATTACTTAGTGATCGAGAAAGTGCCTTGTTATGCAAATTTTAAGTACAATGCTGATGCATAAAGATAAAAGAGTGACGGTGTGAGCGACCACATTTGACTGATCTGGTGATGGTAACAGAAATCCTGTAATACATTATTCTACCTTACAGATATACTTGGACCGATCTCTACTTACTTTCGATCATAGAATTTAGTATTCTCTGGTGTAGGATCGCAACTTAATTAATTAATAGTAGAATCTCACGACTCCCTTGTACCTTTAGCACTTTTGACTTCAAAAGGAAGAAAAGAAACCAAAAGCTAATACTCTTTTCATGTGGAAAATGGGACATTCCTCGTGGAACGCACTGATAACAGATCTAGTTACAAATTCCGAATTTTGAATAGTATAGTATATGTTGTTAGCTGATTGTTAATAAATTGCAATTCATTAGCTGGAATTTGTAATGCTATCTGTGTAATAATTGTGTACGAAATCTAACAATGGTGGTACAGTTTTGCAATTCAATGCATTCAAATATATTAAATATTTTATTTTTTTAAATAATTATTTTTTTTTGTTTCTTTAGGTTGGAATTGGGAATTTATTTTATGGAAGATTGTAAATGATTTCAATTAATTAAAGATTTCTTAATAAATAAATAGATTGAGTTATGATAATAGGATTCAAAGCTTTAGAAAACCCTAAAGCATTAATTGCATACTTTAAATGCAGATAAATATATAAATCCAAGATGTTGGAAAATCCTAAACCAGGTAAACAACACCACTCAAACCTATCACAAAAACTTGAAAACAGAAACATAAAAGAATGAGATTATTTAAACGTAAACTCTAGACAATCGATTCTGAACGGTTTAAAATAAAATGCAGCCTTTTGATGATATGCAGTGCCCATTGTCTGCGGGCGAGGAAGAAGACACGATATAAATAGCGGGAGAATAGACTGCACTACAAATTTTAATTAATAACAAATATGAATGCGAGGTTGCTTTACAGATGGACACTGCAATTAAATCAAATGATACCATTATTATGTGATACAGATCAAATGACATTTTGGGAATACTGATTTGTCCTCTCAGAATATTGTTGTGGTGTCCACACTTTTCAACTTTCACTTTGGACGACTCCGACTGTCATATTTTTTTGCATTATGAAGTACTCATGGTGCGTTGCGTTTCATCTATTTGCTCATACTTTTAAACAGGCCGAGGAACCATATAGCATTCGGTAATACTATATTAATATTTCCAAGCTATATCCTAGTTTTTTTATTCTTGCTATGTTTGACAATGATGTGATGGCGACGTGTATATTCCTGCTGACAGTATACATCATGGACAGGGACGCTTGGTGGCAGTGCGCTATGGTGTTGGAGGATTGATCAGACCGGGCAAGTCCCCAGATTCTTCCATATAGTGCTGCGGGGTTGCACTCACACGATTTAAACTTCTTGCGCGCGGATCTGGACTTCTCGCCCAGGGTTCTGGATTTGTGGTAATAGCTTAGGTTGTTTTGGCTGAAATTTTTCTTGGGAAGTATTCCGTAATTTCTTTTGAAAAATTGTAATTTTTAAAGTAATAAAATTATTTTTGGCGAGAAAAAATGGATTGAGAATGTATTTTTTGGATTTACACGGTATTGAGATGATTGTACTCTTAAGTCTTTTGGTTAAAACATCCAGGCTTTTCACACCAGTTATTAAAACATCTAGGTTTTTCACACCAGCTTTTAACGTGAGTAATTTTTTCATTAAGGAATTTGGAACAAGTAGCCTTCACCTTTACCTTTACCTGACCAATCCACCTTATCAGAATTTATTTAAGACTAAAAAATTTATATCTGTAATCTAAATAATTCATTACTGGAATATTAACGTTTAATATACATAATTTGTTAATTTAAAACTAATTTTATTAATTTTAAAATAAACTCATAATTTAATTAAATTTCATAAAGTTGAAAATAAGAAATCATTAGAATTTCTCAGATTCAAATTGAGTTTACTTTGTCATATACTGAATTTATAATTATTTATATAAAAAAAAAATTACTTAAAAAAACAAAATATTTTCAGACTAAAATTATAACAAATTTAAAACACTTTCCTTTCCTTTAAATATTATTAAAATAAGTTAATTACGGAGGCATGAGGAGTTCCCTAAGGTTAGAAAGTGAGTTAAAGTGTTGAGTCAAATGGAGTTAATTGATACTCGAACTAGTAGTGTGTGATTGATGACAAGTTATGTGGTTGCATGTCTTTTAGGTGAGTCACTAGTCGAAAAGGTTAAATACTTTTCTCCGGGTTCATTGTAAGAATCAAGTTTTGTGTGATTAATAGAAGAGACGAAGCTCGTGTGTTTTGGGTGAATTTGTGTTTTAGCTTCGCTGCCTCTCCAATAAATTGGTACCGGAGCTAAGGAAGGATCGTAACCGGGTTGATTGTAAGAATCAAGTTTTGTGTGATTAATAGAAGAGACGAAGCTCGTGTGTTTTGGGTGCATTTGTGTTTTAGCTTCACTGCCTTTCCAATAAGTTGGTATCCGAGCTAAGGAAGGATCATAAGGTCCGAGCTAAGGAAGGATCATAAGATCCATGGTGCCTGGAGAGCTAAGAAAAGAAGGACGCGGATTTTTTTTTAATTGCGTTGCAAATTTGTCCAATGGTTAAAAACTGCGCAAATTTCAAACTTTGTTAGTAAAAAAAACCCCTTAGTTTTCGTTGGAACAATGGAAGAAAGACAAGAAGAAGAATGCACAAGCGTTGCAACATATCCAACACGGAGTAGACTGAAAAGTGTTTAAGAAGATTATGATCACGTCTTCAACAAAGGAAGCATTTGATACTTTGGCAACAAGCCAATAAGGTATGGCCAGAGTCAATATTGTTAAGCTGTAGAGTACTATGAGAGATTTTGAAATTCTGCAAATGAAGGAGACATAGGACATCGATTCTTTCATGAGTCGGGTCATGATTGTCATAAATGAGTAAAATCTATGGTGAGGAAATTAATGATCAAACAATGGTTGAGAAGGTTCTTAGATCTTGGTCTACCAAATTTGATGTTGTGGTAGTAGCCATAAAAGAAGCCAAGGGTTTGTCATCATTGACAATTAATGAGTTGGTGGGTTCATTTCTATCGTATGAGGCAAGGATAGACAAAAATAAGGATTCCACTTTAGAGACCGCTTTCAAAAGTCATCTTTCTATTTCAAGAGATAGAGGTCGAAGCAGAAGTAGATCAAGAGGGAGAGGATGAAGTGGAAGATATGGTGGTCAGAGAGATGGTTGAGAAGAGCATGAACATGAGAGTGGAAGCAACTATATAAGCTTCAGCAATAATCAAAAAGTTGACAAATCAAAGGTTAGATGTTATTATTGTAATAAATTTGGTCACTATGCTCATGATTGCATGAAAAAGATAGTTGATCAAGGAAACCAAAGAGCTAATTTCACTACAGAGAGTACTAACTCCATGTTCCTATCTTTCATACCATGCATGAACCTTCTACTAGTGTGTGGTTGTTAGATAGTGGTTGCAGTAACCACATGACATGAAACAAGATTTTGGTTGCAAATTTTGATCAATCTGTGAAAACAGAGGTAAAGCTACAGACTGACAAGACTGTGGAAGTAGATGGAAAAGGAGTGGTCAACATTCTAACCAAGTGCGGGGAGCCGAAGTGAATCTCAGAGGTATATTTTTTTCCTAGTCTCAAACATAATTTGATAAGTGTTGGTCAATTGATACAAAAAGGATACATAGTTACTTTTTGAGCTCAAGAATGTGATATATATGACAAGCCCCCAAGCAAGCAGTTGATAGCAAAGGTGTAGATGACAATCAACAAACTCTTTCCTCTAATTATGAATTACAATGATCATGTCAATTCTTTTACAGTTGCATGCTATGATGATTATTGGTTGTGGCAATTTCAGTTTGGATAGTTGCACCTTTTAGGTTTAAGATTGTTGCAACAGAAACATATGGTGAGAGGGTTATCTCCCATCAAAGAACCTAGTAGTACTTATGAGTGTTTCATCTCGAGAAAGAAACACCGTGAAATTTTTCCAAAGGGAGTTGCATACAGAGCAAAGGAACCTCTTGAGTTAGTGCATACAGACTTGTGTGGACCTATTAGGACACAGTCAATTAGTGGAAGTTGTTACTTCCTCACTTTCATTGATGATTATAGTAGAAATACTTCAGTTTAATTATTGAAGCAGAATCCTGAAACTTTTGAAAAGTTCTTGGAATTCAAAGCCTTAGCAAAGAAACAAAGTCATTCACAAATCAAGGTATTGAGGTCAGATTGTGGTGGAGTATATGACTCAAAAACATTCCATGATTACTTGAAACAACAAGGAATCAAAAGACAATTTACAACCATGTAAACACCATAGCAAAATGGTGTAGCAGAGAGAGAATATTACAGTTATGAACATGGTAAGAAGCATGTTGAAAGGAAGAAACTTGTCTAATGAGTACTGGGCAAAGGCATTTCCATGTGTTATTTATGTGATGAACATATCTCCTAAAAAGAGTGTGATGAACAGAGTACCAGAACAAGCATGGTCAGGTATGTCTCGTTGTGTATCTCATCTTAGAGTATTTGGATGTGTAGCTTATGCACATGTGCCTAAAGAGCAAAGAGGCAAATTGGATGATAAAAGCGAAAATGCATATTTACTGGTTATAGTGAGAAATCAAAAGCTTGCAAATTGTATAACCCTATTACTAATAAGACCATTATTAGCAGAGATGTTGTGTTCAAAGAACAAGAGTCATGGAATGGAACTATGAAAAAAAATTTGATGCACAAGTGTCAGTGATGGAAGAAGATTATGTAGAAGAAAAGGAGCACTAAGAATCACAGGTGAAGACACCAAATAGAGACACACCAACAAGGACTCCAAGATTTTCTGAGCAGCGTGGATCTTCAAGCAGATCAATAGATGAAGATTCTCCCAACATTCAATCAAGTGATGAATCAAGCAATGGTAAGAGAAATATGAGACTTCTGAAAGATATTTGTGATTATTTGTAGGTTAGTTCAAATTTTGCGTTGTTGTCATTCCAACCTTCTTCATTTGAATAAGCAATCAGAGACGAAAATTGGGTGCAAGGCATGGATAAAGAAATTGAAGCTATTAAAAAGAATGATACATGGGATTTCATTGATTTACGAAAGGACAAAATCTCATTGGTGTGAAGTGGATGTACAAGACAAAGTTGAATGATAAAGCTAAAATTGGCAAATTTAAAGCAAGACTTGTAGCAAAAGGATTCTCGCAACAACCAAAATTAGACTTTGGAGAAACGTTTGCTCTGATAGCGAGAATGGATACCGTAAGAGAAGTTCTAGCCATAATAACTCAAAACGAGTGGAAATTATATCAGATGGATGTGAAATCAACCTTCTTGAATGTAATTCTAGGAGAAGAAATTTATGTGTAGCACTGTGTAGGTTATGAAGTTGCAGGTAACGAAGATAAAGTTTACATGTTGAAGAAAGCTCTCTGTGGACTGAAGAAAGTTCCTAGAGCTTGGTATAGAAGAATCGACAACTACATAATTAAGAATGGATTTTGCAGAAGAAAAACTGAGCCTACCTTGTACACAAAGGTAAACGAACATGGACAAATTTTGATTGTTTGCTTATATGTTGATGACATGATTTTTACATGTGATTTTGAGTTAGATGAATTTAAAGAAGACATGATGAAATAATTTGAGATGAAAAATCTTGGTCTCATCAAATATTATCTTAGCATAGAATTTGAGCAATCTGAAAAAGGAATTTTTATTTGTCAAAATCAATTTTCCAAAGATTTGTTGAAAATATTCAGGATGGAAAATTGCAAACCTGTCCCTACACCAGTTGCAATATGTACAAAGTTAAGCAAGGATGATGAAGGATAAGATGTCAATCCAAATTTATTAAAAATATTTGTTTCCGGTGTCATATCTCTCACAGCTACAAGACGAGATATCATGCAAGGAGTGAGTTTGATTTCTAGATTTATTGTCTTAGAGAGAAACACATTGGAATGCAGGAAAAGGAATTTTGAGATACATAGTAGGAACTAGAGATTGTGGCATCATGTATGCAAGAAAAGCAAAGAAGGATTTGATTGGGTATATAGACAATGATTTTGCAAGAATTTTGGATGATAGGAAAAACACTTCTGGTTTTGTGTTCCATCTTGGTTCAGGTGTGATTTCATGATCATCTAAGAAGCAGCCAATTGTAACACTTTCGTGAGTAGAAGTGGAATATGTAGCAACAACATTAACAACATGTCAAGTAGTATGGTTAACAAGAGTATTCGATGGAATCAAGTAGAAACAACAAGGATCAACAAAAATATATTGTGACAACACCTCAGCAATTACACTATCCAAGAATAGTGTGCTTCACCAAAAGAGAAAGCATATTGATACTAGATATCACTTTATTAAGAACTTGTGAGCAATGGATAATTTCACTTGAAGCCTTGTAAATTTAGTGATCAATTGGCTGCTATATCTAAGTCACTGGCAAAAGATGTGCTTGAGTTTCATTGAAGTAACTTGGGTGTCGTAAGCCTCACTAAGACATAAACCAATAGGCATTTTTGAGTTGTCATGAGTCATGTTTTAGCTTAGCGGTCACAATTAAGGGGGAGTATTAAAATAAGCTAATTACTCCCACATGAGGCATTGGCTAAAGGTAGAGAGTGAGTTAATTGAGCGTTCAAGGAAGTCGATTTAACTGATAGTCGAATGGATAGTGTGTGGTTGCATGTCAAGTTGTGTGGTTACATGTCAAGATATTTTAGGTCAGTCATTAGTCAAAAAGGTTAAATACCCTTCACCAAGTTCATTGTAAGAATCAAATTTTTTGTGATCAATAAAAGAGCCGCAACTCATGTATTTTGGGTGAATTTTTGTTTTAGCTTCTATACCTTCCCAACCCAAATGAGAGGAATACAAAATAGAAATGACATTCTATAAATTTGATTTTCCCTATTCCCCTCGTAAATTTATAATAAGAATGTAGAAAAGCCACATGCCTCATATATTTATGAGAATAATATAAAGAATACATACATTTTATTCTTGAAACCTTCTAAATTATATTAAAAATAGCTTTTACAAAAATTATATAACTCAAGATCTAAATTTATAAAAAATCAATTTCAGAAGAGGTACATATGTTATAAATTTATGGTAAGAAAAATTAAAGTCAAATAAAGATAAATTAGTTATGTTTAAAAAGATTCTAAAAGAATAATTTAAATAATGACAATATTGTTAGAATATCAAAACAATTGCTTAATTAAAAAAATGTAATTTTTTTTTTTTTTTTAAATCTATGTAAGATTTGAGGTCATTCTAATCACTTTGACCCTTGTAAGAATGTATTAGAAATTATCTTGTGAATATATAATATGGTTTGTATTGAATTTATCATTGCGGAATTTTTTGTTATGAGTGTGAGCACTTAGGAGAATTTAGTTGCTTTAATAGATCGTTTGGTATTTGTGATCCTTCAGGATGGTATTACCAAAATCACTAATATTCTTTTTATCGTGGTATGATAAGAGGAAAATATATCTATTTATATATAAATGTATAAATTTATGAATAGATTTCATAATATATGGGTCTTTTGCTAAGTAGAAGTTCTTGATGTTTCAAGTATTGTTATTGTTATTGTTGTTGTTCTCAAAGGAGTATGTTCTAGTGTTCGATATAATTGGATCAAGAAATGGGTAAGAATCCCTAGTCTCATGTTGACTATTATGGAAAGATGGTGGGTTGCTATCCATTTTCTTATTTTGGAACCTTCTAATAGTCATCACAACCTTGTAACAATGTAAATGATGTCTTAAAAAAATATTTTATATATATGTATATATATAAAGAGAGAGAGATATGAACTTTTCTTGATTGTTTTTATATTTTGGGATATTTACATTTTTGTGGATTATTTTGACTAGATGCTAAATTTAAATTTAGATTTGGAATTTGTTGAGAATTAGATCTTAATGGATGAGAAAATATTAGAGCTAAAAATGTATATCTAGATCTTGATCGTTAAATAAAAGGTTTTGATAAGGATGGGGTTGAGCTTATAACTAGACTAGTGTGCATGCACCAATAGTTGAGGGATGTGATGTACACCAGCTTAAGAGGAAAAAAAATGAAATTGAATGTATTGAATGATATGGCGAACAAGACAATCTACTTGAAGAATGAAAGCTTCCAATCATAATGCCTAATTAGAGATGAAATGAGGGATGAAATATTTAGAACGACTTCAAACCCTTGTAAGGAGCTATGGGGTTCATTAAGTGATGGATGATATGGTGTTGGTATCCTAATCTAAGGTAAGTTTAAAGCCTAGGGAAATAAGGATACTAAAATGTAAAAGATAAAGGAAAGGAAAGAAAATGCTTAGTATAGTAAACTAAGCTAAACTAATGGAGATCAAGTATATTGTCCCACGTCTATGATCTTTCTATTTATGTTAAGTTTATTTGTGTTTTGACTAGTTTGATCTAGATTTTTAATGTTTTTAAATTTTTTGAGTTTGATCGAAATGAAATAGTTACAACTCAAAGAAAATGGTTGTTTATAATGAATCAAATGGGTATTAAGAATGAATTGGTTTCATTGGTATTGCACCAAATTTGAATAAGGTCAGATAACACGAACAACATAATTATTCAAATAAATATGTGTTTCAACACTAGGACATGCCCAATTAGAAAACATTGTAGTATCCAAATTATGTGCTCATCATTCTCAAGTGTTGGTAGTTGAAGATGTCATCGTTGCGGCCCAATACAACAACAATATCACCCTTGATTTTTCCTATGGGGACTACGGGGTTTGAACTAGGTGGATATTGGTGGCCACCCGCCTATTGTACTTCAACCTCCAACATTGTTTCTTTTTAGTTCCATAATTTCTAACATAGTTTCCTTTTTTAGAAGTTTTTTAGTTGGCAATTTTTTAGGTCTGGAACTTCAAGATCCATTTTGAGGACCTAAAAGGCGTCTTTTTGAGAAACTAGGGAACATGAGGCCAAAAGCCATTCTTTTTGCAATCAAAAGTTACTTTTCTTAGATAAATATTTCTAACAATGTATCGTGGCCACGAAACAAAGATAATATCCCCAAGTTACAACCCTAGGAAATTGATGTTCCAAATAAGCTTAGCATGGTCGACAAGATTTTGGTGCCTCATATCCTAAAGTTAGGTTTCCAGATGTTTACAATTTTCCATTTCTTTTTTATGATAAAAAAGGCCTATTCGTTTCATTGTAACATAGTTCAGAAGGCATGTAGTAAGCACGTCTCTTCCCAAATATAAAATATCATTGCCCAAGTTACTTTTCTTCTTTTCTACACGGAAACAATTTGTAGTAACTATTATTTATTAATTGAAGTTCTATTTCATCGTATCTCTGTTTTTTTTTCAAATGTATATTTCATTTAATTTCCTCTTAAATCTATATCAATGGTATCAAAGCAATCAAATTTTTTTCCTATGCATGTCCCAAATGAGGTGTTTTGGGACTTGAACTCATTGAACGCTTGCAAGGTTGGTCTCGTGTACCACAAGAAAACCCATGGTGGAAGAAAATAAAGATGAGGGAGCAAGATATCCTTTCAAAATGTTGCTCAAAAAGGCCCTCGAGTGATAAAGGAATCAGATGATCGACAATTTTTCCCATATCCTTTAGCAAGTGTCAATAGGCAAAGAATCTTTATTGAAAAGCCACTTTAGAGCCACCAATCCCTTTAAGGTACACATTAACTTTGACATTCCTATATTTGAAGGAAAGATAGTTGAATATGCAATAGATATGGTTAAATCCTCATGAAGGATATTTTTCGGTACATAATTTTCCCAATAGGGATTACATTTTCACTCCTGAAAGTCACTCCCCATGTCAAGGATTGGTGGAGAACATACTGTGGGCATAGGGACGAGGAGGAACCCTCACTATTTTCTGCCACGCCATCATGGAATTATTTCCTAGATGTCATCAAGGAAAAATATTACCGTGTTGAGGGATATGAAGATAAATACATAAAGTGAACCATAGTATGGGAGTAAAGGGACTAAGACTTGATAGAATTCATGAATATTTTCCATACCCTATACATGAAGTTAGGTATCAAGGATTTTGATATGCATCTAATAATCAAGTATGGTGGTTATCTCCATAAATATATATAGGGAGGGATGGAGTTCCTAGAAATGTCCTTACTTAGCACAACATACCAATATGCTATGAAGATCGAGTAGAAATTTAAACAAAAGAAGTGAGAGCTAGATCAGTGATGTCAGACCACTAGGGTAACTCCATGATTTAACTTACTTATTGCATTACTTAGTTCAAGAATATATACATGAGTGGAGAGACTGTTGGAATTCCATTTCCAAGGTCTCTTGGTTTTCTTTAATGCATAACTGAAACTATTTACAATATTCACAATAATCCTAATCCTTAGATACAACTTCCAAAACTTATCCTTTGTACGATTGTCAATGTTACAATGGTTGTAGTCGTTGTTGGGATCCTTGCAATAACATGTTTTTGCTGTCGTATTTTTATCTTTTCTCCCTCTTCCCCTACTTATAAGCATTTAGGTGCTTCTTATGCTTCAATCTACTTGATTTCCATTTCTTTTTAGCTATGTTCTCCAAGTACTTTGCCTATAAAAATGCCTTCTCCATCAATCTAGGTTTGAACAACATCACTTGCTTTTGTAGATAGATGTGTAGACACTATATATACTTAAGGAGTACATATGGGTTCTTTAGGGGGATACCTAACATTATGTCCAACTTTCTGAACTTTGTTGTGTACTCTTGTACACTCTTCCCTTTCTTCCAGTGAAAGTATTGACACTAGATTTACTAGTCCTTTTCATACTTGAAAGGGTAAAATTATGACTTTATGAGGGCTTTAAACTCCTCCTAGTTATTAACTAAAGGATATCCCTCCAACTTCAAGATATTTGTGTGCATTTCCAACTAGGTCAAGGCATGGTCCTCTAATTTCATCCACACAAATGTAATATTCTATTCTTTCTCTATATGATGAACACTAAAATAAAGTTCTGATTTCTACAACCACTAATTTATCTTCAAAGTGTTGATCTCACCTTGGTATGGCTTGATATCAACATTCGATTCCATTTCAAACACGAAATTTGAATGGTTCATGACACTAAAACTAGGTTCATATTTGCTGTGTCTTTTCATTGACTCATTCTTTGTTTCTTTCCAATCTACTAATCTACCCTCTAGTCAGACCTCTACATTACGAACCCCATCTTCTGTAAATAACATGATCTTGTTAGTCAACACCACCATCATGAGATTCAAAGTATGACTTATATCTGGAACATCTGCTTCCACCCATGAAAGCCTATGCTTCTTAGAATCAAGATGATTATTCATAGATTCATTAAACATGACTAACGTTTTATGAGTTTTGGATTAGCCTATTTAGATTCCCCAAAAATATCCACAATATACCTAATGAAACATGTTGCAATACAAATATGATATATAAACTTCCATGGATATTCTATAGAAAATTTTGTCACAATAGACCCGATAAATTGTTCTTCAAAACTTAAAGTCAACACAATGAGGGTTTATTTCACTTTAAATTTCTATATCTATAAAATATTGTTTATTATGCATAAAAAAAAATTATAATTATTCATAAAATAAAGAATGGTGAAATAAAAATTCATAAACCATGATTGGGACAAGATATATCCTAGGAAACCTTTTTGGGAGAAAACACAACTGGAAGGCGAGGTCGTTGTGCACTCTTTCTCAGAATAGAAATTGGCTATGAATACAAGGAAGTAAGGCCTATGGCCTATGGGCTATCACAGTGCACAAACTCTTTATGTGTACTCTCTCCCTATTCCTCTCAACTACTTTGCTCATTTTTGGAACAAGGTGGACTAAAGGAATGAAACCCATTTTCCTCCTAGTTGTTCACTTATATCATGGCTTGATAGTTGATTACTAGTGAGGTTTGACTCCTCCAATTCGGAATTGGAGTTACAACATTGACTCTTCCATAACCCTCTTCATCATGATCACATGGCTATCCCATTGTCCTTGAGTAGTGTGGGTGAAATGACATCTTTTTGAATTATTGTGGCTAGAAAAGGAAGGTCAACACTTGAGTGGTATAATGTTTTCATAGTAACACATATTGAGTTGATTTTTTTACCATTAAAAGGGTCTCTATGTGTACAATAGGATTAAATGGCACTGTATTAAAGAAGATATGTTTTACGCTCAAAAACAAATTTGTGCCATGCCTCAAAATGCGCCAAAAAGGTTTCAAATACCAATTTTGCAAGGTGGGTTTGTTCGCAAAATGGTTGTGTGAGTATATCCCTCTACATTTTCCTCTCTAAAATCATTGAAAGAGATCAAAAAAATAATAATGATCCATGAACCTCAAATGCTTAGCACCTCAAGCTTAACATCCTAATTCCAAGGCTTCACTTTATTATTTTTGAAAAATATAAAAGTAATATTAAAAAAATTGGAAAAGCAACTACGCCCAAGAAGAAATAGTTATTTACACCCATAGAAATTTATTTCAAAAAATTAGATCGCCTAAATACTAAACATGTGTCCTAAAAAACAAATATTTTAATTTAGAGAAAGAATAAAAAAACATATATTTTTAATTTACGTCAATTTTTCAATAAAGAAAAATTATATCTTTAAAAATAATTATTATATTTTCTATATTATTTTTACAAAATAAATTAAATTAACCATATACATTTAATAATTCCTTAGGTCATACTTTCATAAATAAACGTTACATATTCTAAAAACTAATTTTGTTTTCTGCCTTCCATCTTTTTACATTATAATTAAATAAATTTTATAAACTAATAAAATGTCCTTTTCCCTTTATTTTATCAAAACTTATATGCGACTTTTAAAAAGCATTATAAAAGCGAAGGAAAACACTCAAATTAATCTAAAATGTCTTTCAAAACATAAATTGATAAACATGATAAACAATAAAAAAAAAAAAAAATTATTAATCTTTTTAAAAGAATAACGAAGATCAATCTATTACAGAGTTATACATCCTTAAATTAAACCATCGCATCAACTTGCAAATGTAATTAATTTAATGTTCACATGAAACCCTAAACGTAATTTCTTATAATTCTTTAGTTGATACCATAAATGGTACATATCTCCTACTGATCACGCAAATAAAAACATTTTACTATCTGCCACATGCTTTCACAAGGTTATAACTTTAAATTTGTTGCGCTATTGACGAAGAAAGTGCCTTGTTCTGCAATCTTAAGAACAAGGCTGATGCATGAACATAAAAGAAGGCCCGTGTTAGCTACCGCATTTGATTGATTTAATAATAGTCACAAAAATCATGTAATGTATTATATTCTACCACAGAGCATTTACTTGCACCAGTTGATCTCTACTTACTCTCCATTAATGAATTTAGTATTCTCTCGTTCAAGGAATCCTGGTCTTAACTTAACTAATAGTAGAATCGCACAACTAAATCGTACCTTTGAACTCGCGACATAAACAAGAAGACAAGAAACCGAAAGCTAAGTCTCGTTTAGAATGGAGAATGGGATATTACTCGTGGAGTTTTGCAATTCAATTGGCATTCACATGAGTAGCTATTTAACTTTCTTTAAATTTTTTCCTCTTTTAAGAATCTGGTGATTCAATTTTATGGAAAATTGTAATTTGCCTTTCAATTAAAAATTTGGAGATTCAATCTTACTGAAAATTGTATTTTTTATTTTAGTTAATATTTATTTTTAAATATCTAAATAGATAGAGTAATTAAAAAAAATATTTATTGATTAAATATTATTTTTGAATGCTTACAGAAATATCGTTAGAGTTTGGAGAGTTAGAAACTTTCTCAATTTTGTAATAAATTTTTTCATATAGATTTCATTTATTTTATATACGATAAAGTATCTTCTTTTCGAAAATTTTGTGGTTGCTAATTTGATTTTTCATTTGCATCATACTCTTATTAAATCATGTCAAGTATTTATCATTCATGTTAATTTCATTTAACATAGAGTTGAAATTATTAAGTGAATTAATATAAAACTTGAAGATAAAATACATATTTTCTCTTACATGTATTGCGGTAGCTATTGAAAAATATAGTTAGTGTATGACAATATATTTTCACATTGTGTGGCAATGTAATGTGAAAAGATAAGCATATAGGGAAATAGTTTACTTCCAATATAGTTGGGGGCTTCCTAACGTGCAATAATTTGGTTCTAAATCTATTAATTAAGAGAAAATAACATTATGAAAACATAGCACATAATTATATGAGAATCAACTTGAATGAGGACACTTGGCTAGTAAGGCATAGAAGAGGAAACTTTGGCCTAACATCTTGTTAGAGAGTGAACCATTTTAGAGGAGGGTTGTTTATCCCAGGGAGGATCATTCTTGGAGGGTGTTTGAAATGTGTGTAGTTATTTCCCTACTAGATTAGCCTCCCTAAATTATTTTATATATAAGGGACCATAAAGTTATTGTATATTTTTTCATCATTGTATTGTCATAGAGAAGTCTTATACTGAGAAAGATGTTAAGTTCATGAAGAAGCCGTAATGAAAGGGGATACATAGATGTTATGTATGTTCCATGGAGATATTTATTTTGTGTGAATTTTAGATTTTATTATATGATCCTAGGGTTTACGATCTGCATGCAAAACCTAGATATGAACATGGAGTTTGTGTGATTCATGAACATGATTATGTTGGATGTTGTTCTACTAATAGATCTTCTAACCTAGTAGAAGACATGCACAATGGAGCTAACACCTTACATGATTTTATATCCTTGTTTTTACAAGATGTGAGGCTAGAGAAAGATGATGGTTAGATGAATTTCATGAGGCTTGAACATGCTATGATGTCTTTCTTAGAAGAGAAGTGGGTTATTATATATTTTATGATGTTCCATGGAGGTGTTACTATTTATCTTGAAGTAATTGTTGAAGGTCAAAGACTTGAGTACCCAAACCCTACGATGAACACGTGTATATGGAAAATTACACTACAGTTATCTTTATGTGTAGTTGTGTGATGCAACATGGCTAGGGTTTGTAAACCCCAAGGAATAAAATAATCCTCAGTTAGGAGAATATGTGATACAAACTCATTGAATCTAAGGGACGAATTGTTGGTGTTGATGCTAGCGTGTTGTGAATCATTGATTATGGTTGTGATTTTCATGGTTTTACCTTGATAGAGTTTGGAGAGATAAATATTATATATATTTTATGATAAAGTTTTTCATATGTACTTTATTTATTATATATATATATATATATATATATTATATATATATATATATGCCTCATTCTATCCAAAATTCTGTGATTTTCAGTTTTATTCTTCATCTTGCTTTTCCTTCATGACGAAGTGATTCCCATGATATATTATCAATGTTGATTTCATATAAAGCACGGATATAATTATTAAGTGATTTATATAGAGCTTGAACATAAAAAACCTATAGAAATTTCTAGTAGAATCAAAATCTAGATTGTAATATGCTAAAACAATTGACTTGAATCTACTGTACTCATTAGTGGAAATAATTAAACAATCGATTAAATCATGAATAATACAAGAGAAAAAAATTCAATCAACACAACTATCAAATTTCCTCTGGAAATCCACAGGTAAAACCCTTTGTTTTATTATATATATATTATATATATATAATAATATATATAGTGTATATATATTTCATTAGTCATAAAATATGAGATGATTACAATGCTTTGCTCAAGACAAGGAAACCTTTTCACTATCTCTATATGTCTCACTTCTTCCTAGGCAAGTCTTTGATGAATACAATATTCTTTGGTCAACCCTGAGCTCAACCTGCACAAGTATTTTCTATCATCTTACTAGCTAACTCGAATTGGCGAATACTTAGCCAAATTTCTAGCCTCGCAAGCTCCTACTTCCTTGCATTGATCCCTTAGGAATTAGCCCCTACTTAATTGGCAAATTCCACAATTATGAATTGTGCAATCATCATAGGAAGTTGTATGATTTCATGCACCATTAGTTTCATTTAGATGATTGTACTATTGATAATACATTGTCCCTGAACTCCAATCTCAACTGGGTCTTTCTCTAATATGACATGCATGAGTTCATTATGAGTGAATATTTAGTTTATTGGTTGATAACTGTAGGAAGAACCCCACTATTTGACAAGAAACACCCCATTACTATGGGTAGCAGCCCACTACTGTATCCTAAACCCCACTACTGTAGGTTACACCCCACTACTAGACCTCCCACTAATTCCTCCATTAGTTGGAACTAGTTTAACTAAATTTAACTTAGTTAGAATAAATTAAATAATTAACACTAAAAATAAACTCAACCAATGCTCCTAACTATAGGAGGCACTCTATATGACTCAACTTAAACTCCCAACTTGAATTAGCTGAGCTAACTAAGTCAAATTAACTTAGTTAATCATTACAAGTTGTCATGAGTTGTGGAATTAGAATTTTATTCCTAATTTAATATAAGAAAAAATTAAATTATGATTTTTTTCTTGATGCCACTTTTAGCATTTTTTGTCACTATTTTCAACACTCCCTCTCAGCAAGAAAGGAATTCAACTCTATCCTAATCCGGTAACTTGGTAATGTTCTGCATGCAACACTTGTCACTATTTTTGTTTCTACTCCAACATTTGCAACCGAAAAGAAAACATCCAAATAAAATAAATTGAATCAACTATGTCTACAATTGTCTACTAGGAAAATTGTGTTCTTGTATACAGAGCACCTTGCTTTGTTTCCAACACTACTCTACACTCTTCAATATATGACTAACATTGATCCTCCTACTACTGAATACTGTGGGCCACCATCGATGTATGGCTCCATGTGCTCCCTCTACCCACATGGCTCAAACTTTCCCCTTACTAGAGGTCTCTGCTTGAGTGAATGTCTCCATTTGGTCTCCTCTCTTCTTCTCCAAATGTGGCTTCTCCATAACTTGTTGAGGGTTTTTATGAGGCTCCATGTTGAGAGGTAATTCATGCCCGCACCGAGAAACCATGTCTCTAACCTTTTCCTTGTTCCTCAAGGCTTTACATGCATGAGCTAAATCTTATCTACTAATATTGTTGTTGTTACTACTATGTTGTTGCTTCCACAATGTTGCTACAACTACTGCAATAATGAGTCTAGTCGCCCCATACCTTAAAGCATTAGCTTCCATAGGGTTTCTCCCTCTAAAACTATACTCCTTTTGCATCTCGATCTCCCTATGGAAAGTATCTCTACTCCTCATTCTACCAATGTCAATGATCACAACTCATTTCCTTGTCACTAAACATTGGCTCATTGATTTTCCCACTAGCAACCTTCTTGCTCCATTAATAAGTATGCATGTAGCATCCTATCAATCTACCTTGAACTAGAGCTCCATCAATCTGCAAGGACAACTTCAAATTCTTCTCTTCTATAGCGATTTCATCTTTGTTACCATGTAGAAATTTCTACAAATATAGCTCCGATGCCATGTATAAATTTCTACAAATCTAGCTCTCATACCATGTAGAAATTCCATTTAGATTGAAACTACAAATTGTAATATGCTAAAACAATTGACTTGAATCTACTCTACTCATCGCTTGAAATAATTAAATGGTTGATGAAATCATGAAGAATACAAGAGAAAGAATTCAATAAACATATTACATAACGATTTCCTAGGGAAAGAAACAACTAAAAACCCATGTTATCTGTATTTTGAATTAGTAAAAGAATATGAGAAGATTACAATGTTTTTCTCAACCTCAAGCAACCTATGCTATATCTCTATCTATGTCCCTACTTCCTAGGAAAGCCTTGGATGAATACAATATGCTCTTCTCAATCTTGACCTCAACCTGCATAAGTATTTTCTATCCTCTACCTGACTGACTACCTTTGGCCAATACATAGCCAAATTCCTAGTCTTCCAAGATCCTACTTCCTTATTTTGTTCACTTGGGAATCAACCCCTATTTAGTTGGGAGATTCTAGAATTTCTAATTATGCAATCCTCATAGGAATTTATCTAATTTCATGCACCATCATTCTAATTTAGATGCTTTTACAACTAAGAGTACAATGTCCATGAACTCCAATCTCAACTAGGTCTTTCTCCTATCTGACATGCATGAGTTAATTATGAGTAAATCTTCAGTTTACGGTTTTATCATTGTAGGCAACACCCTTCTATTTGACAAGCAACACCCCAATACGATAGGTTTCACCCCACAACTGTAGGTTCCACCCCACTACTGCAAGTTACACCCTACTACTGTAGGCTACACCCCAGTACTGCGGGTTACACCCCAATACTGCAGGTTGTAGCACACGGCTAGGCCTCCCACTAATTCCTCCATAGTTTAGAAATATTTTAACTAAATTTAACTCAGTTAGAATGAATTAAAAAATTACTACCGAAAATAAACTCAACTAGTTCTCCTAATTATAGGAGACAATGTACATGACTCTAGTTAGACTCTCAGCTCAAATTAACTAAGCTAAGTAAGTCAAATTATCTTATTTAACTATTACAAGTTGTCATGAGATGTGGAATTACAATTTTGTTCAAAATTTTAATTCAAGGAGAAATTAAATTAGGATTTTTTTTCTTGATGTTATTTTTAACATTTCCTGTTGTTATTTACAATAAAATCATATTTCTATTATATATTTAATGTTGTGAACTTGATAGTTTTGGATCACCATCAACTACATGTATCACCAACAATATGCCTAATGGTCATGTTTCTATAATGCCAATCCAAACAAATTCAACAAAACAACATGCTAGAGTGATCACTTCACCATATGTGAAATTGTATCTTCACCACATAGATGCACAATCAACCTACAAATCAATAGGAAATTAAAAAAAACTTAAATTAATTGAACATGCTCCATCAAATAAATAGACATGACCTGAACACACACACACTGAAAATTGTCTCAAATGTGCATTTTAACTAAAAGATACAGTGTGCCCAATATACATAATGACAACTCATGATTAAATATGAAAGTATGGCATATGGTAATATAGAAATTACATCTCATTGCATAAAATGAAGGTATCACATGGTATTGTATATGCAAAAAGAGTAACATTCGTATGTCACTTAAAACTTCCACCCTCGCACCATCATTTGTATCCAAGAAGTTGATCTCTCTTAGCAAAAGTAAGATCTCCACCTTTTTTTTTAGGCATACGTTGTCTCTCCATGGACTAAAGAAATAGACAACATTCCCATTAGTTTATTTTCCATAGTAAGTTATCACACTTACATATTAACACTTTATTATTCCAGACCAAAAATTCACTCAAGATGATAATATGGACTAAAAACATATTTTTTTTTTGTAAGGAGGGACAATTGTAATTCACCGTCGATGAGTATGGAGTAAACAAAATGAGTAAGAAATTTCCAATGCAACATTAGTGATCAAAACTAGGATTGATAGAGATGTATGATCTTGGGGGTGCACTTAGCGAGTAGTTACTACGAACAACATATAATTAGATATATAAGTAAAATGCACAATATAATTTATGTCAACACCTAGGAATTTCAGTAACAATGAAAATTTCCCAGTGGAGTTAAGTATAATACCAACAGTTATGGAAATGTGATTATATTAATGGAAAATTAATGGGGGAATAGTGGATGGTAGGGAATGGTAAGTGCAACATAGAGTGGAAAACTTGAAAGATGAAGGATGTTGCATATGAAAATGAAGTAACTTTCCTATCTTGTTTAATTTTTTAAACAAGATAGGAAATAAATAAGAATTTAGACAAAATTTGATCTGACACGTGATATCTAGGAAGGGGATGATATGTTTTCCTTCGATGATTCTGGATCCTCTCCTAGTGTCACTATGATTTGTGAAGACATTAAGAGAACAACCGAATTTAAATGCATCGACAATGTGGACTAATACATGAGTATAGCTCTAATCCATCATATGTAAGTATGTAGTACAAAAAATGAGAAAGCGTAATCTATTGCAATGTGAACAGTTGAAACGAGCATTAATGCAATTCTACGGATGCAGGGTGACATCAAGGCATCAAAATAATAGACTATATATATTATATATATATATATATATATATATATATATATATATAATATAATATATATATATTGAAATGCTTAAGAAACTTCATGTGTGTGCAAAGATTTTCAAGATAAAAGCATCATCCATAAAACTTTGTTGCATACTTCCCTTCATCTTTCCCATATAATTTTTTTTCAAAGCGAGTATGTGTATGAGGCTCAAGTGAGCGTCCATGTGACATCTACTTGTCAAACTATTCGTCAAATTTAAATGGTTCAAACCCTCTTGCAACATCAATTAAAGTTGTCTCTTGTAGCAATAATGCTACAAAGATTCCATGTTGCACTAGCGTATGAGTCAATGTAATTCTTTCTGTAGGTATTTCAATAAATATATCCATGACTAAAGGATTTTGGCAAGGGGTGTTCAACCTTGATTTATGTGGATGAGGACCTACTGTTGCGTTGTGCATAGAATTTTCTTTATCTTTTCTAGAATTCCAATCCACCCACTTGAATTCTAGCATGTCAAAGTAATTGACATGGATTTTGAGCCTACAATTTTCCCATGACTTCCTCAAGGAACATAGCATTGCCTCCCTATTATACATGATGTTTTGTTAAATACCATGAACCACTTATCCATCCAATGATCTCTAAATCGTTGGTAGGTGAACTAGTCAATACAAATTTATACTTGGAGTTCAAAGATGATGTATGACTATCACTTGGCATGTGATCTTGACCAAGAGTCATGAAATCTCCTCCTGTCTGTACCTAAATATTCTTTTTACTATCCCGAGATAATAAAAAAGGGGCCATAGGTGCATGGAATATTAGTCTTATTAGGAACATTTGCATGTTCTTGAGAATGCATGCATGTCTCTAATAATGTGTGTGTGTGTGAACTTGAGGCATGATGAGCTCGAAACCTAGTTGGTGTCCCTTTTTGTAGATCATTCTATCTCAAGCTTGGAGACCTAATTAAGACACAGACACATTCCTAGGAAGGCACACACATCTATACAAACAAGTTTTCCACATTTCTCCATAGCCACTTCTGGGGCCATCATTATTGTGAACCTATCCATTAGTGATGTGTATAGTGACCTAGACCATGGTCACAAACAAAAAAATAGCCTTATGTATAAAACAAATATTTTCGGCCTGATGCATTGATTGTGACATGTGCCATTTCCATGGGGCTTTTGATGCCAAATGACTATTATGAACTATTAGGTCCTTTCTCATGAAATGGCTTGGCCAAAGTGCATTGAATATCCAAAGTAATGGAAAATAGGTCATAATGTGAAAAATTTCCTCTTGAAATATATGTCCGAGCATATATCCCATTCATAAAAGTGAGGGAAATTTGCAAAACTGTAAATTTATGTAGCAAAAAAACATATAAATTTTTAATGCATTTGATGTCTTCGTATAAATTCAAGAGAAATGGGAAATATTACCCTTTTTCAACTTAATGTTCGATAACAAAAATGCAATGTTTTCAAGAAAAACTTTATATTTTTCTATTTCTATTGATTTTCATCTTTAGATATATAGAGTAACTATAAAAGATAAATATATTGTTCTTAACATAATATTCTATTTCATTTAAAAAATGATCTATTATATTATAACCTTGAATGCTTAAAACTTGTATCTTGTATCTTGAAATCCTAATTTAAAAGTTTCACTAAGTTTATTAATTTTACAGAATATAATATTAACATCAGAAAACATTAAAATAACTAACAGTTATTTACAAAAATAGAAACTTATTTCAAAATATTAAACAATATGTCTTTAACCAACATATACATTATATTTGGACAAAGGCTAATCAAAACAATAATTTTTTAAGTTATGAAAATAATTATAAATGAAAATTATATGTTTGGAAGCTAATTCAATTCTCTAACTTTTTTACACTATATGTTCAATTCACTATATATATTTAATAATTTTTTATGTTATTTTTATAAATAAAAGTTACATATTCTATAAACTAATTATTTATATATATATATATATATATATATATAATATTATATATATAATCCCAACAGTCAAGTATCTATTAGTAATCCTTCTAGTTATCACAACATTTGAAAGTTTAGATCTATCAATTTTCTCAAACCTCATATTATTCTATAACTAATTAAATTACCCTTGAAACTTTTTATGCTATATATTAAATTTATTTATATATATTTAATAAATTGATAAAATATATTTTTTCTAATTCCATACCACTAATATATGAAAAAAAAACCAAAAAAACAAAAAAAACATTAAATAGATAAACTGAAACAATCAAATTAATGTAGAAATTTGAATATCTATCAAAAGTTATTAAGCTCAAACATTAGAGAACATCAATCTATTAGAGAGTCATACATCCTTAAATTGAAACATGGCATCCAACTTGCAGATGTTATTTGTTATAATTCTTTATCTGATACCATAGATGGTACATATCTCCTATTGATCACACAAATAAAAAGATTATATTATCTGAGACATCCAGTGACAAGCTTATATCTTTAAATTTTGTTGCGGTATGGCTTAGTGATGGAGAAAGTGCCATATTATGCAAATTTTAAGTACAATGCTGATGCATAAAGATAAATGAGGGACGGTGTTAGCGACCGCATTTGACTGATCTGATGATGGTAACAGAAATCCTGTAATGCATTATTCTACCTCATAGCGTATACTTGGACTGCTTAATCTCTACTTACTTTCGATTATAGGATTTAGTATTCTCTGGTGCAGGGAATCCTCATCGCAACTTAATTCATAGTAGAATGTCACGACTCCCTTGTACCTCTAGCACTTGTGACTTCAGAAAGGAAGAAAAGAAACCCAAAACTAATTCTCTTTTAACATGGAAAATGGGGCATTCCTCGTGGATCGCACTGATAACAGCTCTAGTCACAAATTCCGCACATTGAATAGTATAGTATATGGGGTTAGTGGTGCTGATTGTTAATGAGTTGCAATTGATTAACGCTAATTTGTAATGGTATGTGTTTCCTGATAAAGAATTATAAATTGTGATACGAAGACTAAAATTTATTTTAGTTAATTAAAGTTAAATTTTAATATATAAATTAAACTTGACTTATTATACCCTTGTTTTTGAATTTTTTAAGAGTTTTTAGTGTATTTTTTGTTCTCAGTTTATGATTGAACTGAAAAAATTTATGTGAAATGTTACTTAAATTATTTTTATACATTTAAAATTGTCAAGTTGAACCCATCAAACTTTGATTCAATTAAATTCTACTAAACTTAAAAACTTCTAAAATAACAGTTAAAAAACAATAAATTATTTATCTTTTAAATATATATATATATATAAATATTAAGATCAAAGCTTTATAAAACCAAAAAACAACATTAATTGCATACTTTAAATGCACATAAATGCAGTAATACAGTAATAGGTTAGGTTGTTTTGGCTAAAATATTATAAGTTTTTTTTTGAAGAATTACGTAGTTTTTTTTGATAATTTGTAATTTTGAACCAATAAAATTATTTCCGGTTAGCAAAAATGGACTCAGATTTTTTTTCTAAGTAATAAAAATATTTGGCTTTTAGCTAAAAGCATCTAAACCTTTCACACTGGTTCTTAATACCATTGGATTTTTGGCTAAAAAGATTAGAACTACTTACCTTCATATCACCAAATATTTTAGTAGTACAACCTATCACTACTTATTCTACCATTAGAATTTTTAAATGTGTGTAATATAATATAAGTCAATACTGCCATATTAACATTTAAGATCTATATATAATTTTGTTAATTTAAAATTGTTTTTATATTATTTCAATCACGTACATTACAGTCATGTTTTTTTAATAATTAATCATAACTATATTTATATTATTAATCAAAAAAAGAGACGATGAATTGAGGCGTTATTGAGGAGGAGTTATATTTTATATTGAAAGGAAAACTCATTATTTGAGTAATTTTGATTCCGTTTAAAATAAGAAATCATTCGAATTTCTAAAATTCAAATCGAGTTTACTTTCTCCGGTCCAGAATTTATAATCGTTTATTACTAATTTTTTTATAATATTTTTTTCCTTCAAATTAAAATTAACAAATTCATTTAAGTAAAACACCTTCCTTTCTCACTAATGAGAAGAATACACGATATAAATGACATTCTATAAATTTGATTTTCCCTCTTCTAGATTCTCCTCGTAAATTTATTGAGAGAATGTAGAATAGCTACACACCTCATACATTTATGAATTTAATATAAAGGATACATACATTTTATTCTTAAAATCTTTTAAGGTATATTAAAAATAGCTTTTTACAGAAATTATATAACTCAAGATTTATAATTAAATTAATTTTAGAAGAGGTACATATTTTATAGATTTATGATAAGAAAAATGAAAATGAAAATAACGATAAAGTAGTTATATGTAAAAAGGATTCAAAGAAAAATCATTTTAGTAGAGAGAATATTGTTAGAATACGGTAATAATTGTATGGAAAATTCCAATTTTATGTATGCAAAATTTATGGTTATTTTAATTATTTTGAGCTTTAAAATAATAGATTAAAAATTGTCTCTATCAAGGTAGGTAGTGAATATATACTATAGTTTGTATTGAATTTATCATTGTGAAATTTTGTGTTATGTGTGAGGATTTGAGAAAAGTTAGTTGTCACAATAGATTGTGTGGTATTTGTGATCCTTTAAGATCGTATTGTCAAAATCACTATAAATTTTGCTACCATGTTTTGCCAAGAGGAGGATATATCTATGTGTGTCTAAATATATAAAGTTATGAATAGCTTTCATAATATCTCGATTTTGTTCTTAAAAGTTCGTCATGTGTCAAGTATTGTTATTGCCATTGTTGTTTTTGTCCTCAAAGGAGTATTTTTATTGCCATTGTCATTGTTTTCCTCAAAGGAGGACATTTATGTGTTTGATATAATTGAATCAAGAGATGGGAAGAATCCCCGGTCTCATGTTTAATGTTGCTATCCATTTTGTTATTTTGGGACCTTTTAATAGTCGTCAATATTTTGTGACAACCTAAGTGATCATATATATATATATATATATAATATATGTTGTTGTTGATTTTTTATATTTTGGGATATTTAAATTTTTGTGGACTTTATTTACTACATGCTAAATTTGAATTTGGATTTGGAATTTGTTGAGAATTACATCTCAATGGATGACAAAACCTAAGAGATGAGAATATATATCTAGATCTTGATAATTAAAGCGAATATTTTGATGAGGATGGGGTTGAGCTTAAAGCTAGACTAATGTGCTTGAGCCAATATTTGAGGAATGCAAAGTACACCAACTTAAGAGGAAAAAAAATATGAAAGTGAATGTATTGAATGATATGGCCAACTAGATTATCTACTTGAAGAATGAAAACTACCAATGATAATGTATAATTACAAATGAAATGAGGGACGAAAGATTTAGAATGCTTAAAGCACTTGTAAGGAGTAATGCAATTGATTTCGTGATGCATGATATGGTGTTGATGTCCTAGTCTAAGGTAATTTTAAAACCTAGGGAAATAAAAGATAAAGGAGATAAAATGCTTAATATAGGAAACCAATCTAAACTAAAGGAGATCAAGTGTATTATCCTAGATTTATGATATTTCTATTTTTCTTAGGTGTATTGTGTTTTCACTAGTTTGATCTAGTTTTTTAATCCTTTTAAATTTTTTGAGTTTGATGGAAATGAAACAGTTAGAGGTGAGAGACAATTGTTTTTTAGAATAACTCAAAAGGGTATTAAGGATGAATTGGTTTCATTCGTATTGCACAAAATTTGAAGGTCATAAAAAAAGAACAACATAATTATTCAAATGAATATTTGCTTCAACACTAGCACAGGCCCAATGAGAAAACATTCTAGTATCCCAATGATATGCTCAACTCTCTCGAGTGTTGACAACTAAATATCCCATGGCTCAAGCCCAATATGATAATAATATTACCTTAGATTTGTCCTCTTCAGACCAAGGGATTTGATCCAGTTAGATATTGGTGGCCACCAACCTATTCCACCTCGACCCCCAAGACTTTTTCCTTTCGGCTTCGTAACCTACAACACAGTTTCCTATTTTGATAATTTTCTATTTTGGCAGTTTTTCAAGTCCCGAGCTTCCAGAACTATTTTGAGGACATAACAGGATTGTTTTTGAGAAATGATCGAATGAGAGACCAACAACCCTTCTTTTCACAATCAAAAGTTACTTACCTCGGATAAATTTTTCTAAATAGGTATCATGTGCACCAAATGAAGATTGTATGTTAAAGTTAGAACCCTACGAAATTGACATTCCAATTAACCTCAGCGACATCGACATGCTTTTGGTGCTTCATCTCCTAGAGTTAGGTTTCTAGATATTTAGTGTTTTCCATTGCTTCTCGATGATAAAAATTCATATAATCCTCATTGTAACATAGTTCAGGAGGCATGTTACTGTCATATCTCTTCTCAATGATAAGATATCATCACTCGAGCTAGTTTTCTTCTTTTTTGTGTGTAAACAATTTGCACTAGTTTCTATTTATTAATTGAATTTTTATTTCATTGTATCTCTCTGTATTTTTTGCAAATTTATCTTTCATTTTGTTTGTTCATAAATATAGATCCGTGTATCAAAGCAGTTCCTTTCTTTTTTGTTTTTCTATACATATCCCTAATGAGGTCAGCTAGGACATGAACTACTTGATCCCTTCCGAGGCCAACCTTGTTGACGCCGACAAACTCCCATGGTGGAAGAAAATAAAGATGAGGGAGTAATATATCCTTTCAAAATGTTGCTCGAAGAGTCCCTTGAGCGTTAAAGGAATAAGATAATGGACATTTTTTCCTAGATACTTCGGCAAGTATGAGGGGGAGAACCATCTTCATCCAATAGTCACTTGAGCGGTTCTACCCATTTAAGGTACATGTATATTTTGACATTCCTATATTCGAAGGCAAGATAGTTGAATATGCACTAGATAGATGGTTAAATCCACAAGAGGGATATTTCTCGGTGCATAACTCTTCTGATAGTGAAAATATTATATTTTCAATCCTCAAATTAGCCCCCCATTTTAAGGATTGGTGGGAAACTTATTGTGAGTAGAGGTACGATGAGGAAACCTCACTATTTTCAGCCACACCCTCTTGGAATTCTTTCTGATATGGCATGAAGGAACAATATTACCCTCTCACGATAAGTACATATAGTGTACCACACTATGGTAGGAGAGGGACTAGAACATGCTAGATTTCATGAATATTTTCCATACCCTATGCATCAAGTTGGGTATCAAGGATTTTCAAAGGCATCTGATAATGAAATATGGTGGTTAAATGCACAAATGCATCTAGGAATAAATTAAGTTCTTCGACATCTCATTACTTGGCACAACGTACCAATATGCTATGAAGATCCAGTAGAAATTTAAACCAAATAAGTGAGACTTTGGATGAGTGAATTTCAAATAGGTAAAAGGCACCTCCAAACCACAAAACAAATAATATTTCCAATGTGGATTGACCCACGACATCCCATTGAAACCACAAGCAAAGAATAACACCACGAAGATGAAGGACACTGGAAAGTCGTGTGAGTTCCCTAATAGCCCCACCCACAACAAAAATGAGTGTCGCATCAAGTAGTCATTGGTGGCTAAGATAAAAGCCTCAAAGTAGTCATATGCATGTTCCAACTCTAAGACATAACCTAACAAGGGGAATGACAAGGGGAAGAAAATTATTAATTTAGAAAACAGTGTCGTCGTTACCACCAATAAGGTCTAAATGATTGAGCCCAAAGATCTAGAGTAGGTGGGTGTCTCTTACAATCACATAAGTTTGTAAATAGTTCTCCATTCCAATTCATTGTTGAAGGTGGGAACCAAAAAAAAACTCATCTCATTAGAGATCATTAAGCAGTTGGGTTTGCCAACCACATCATACCTAGAGCCATACACTATTGAGTGGCTCCACAAACAATGAGATCTCTATGTTAGCCAATAATACTATATTCCCTATTGCATCAAGCCCTTTACAAATGACATACTATGTGATGTTTCTCCTATTAAAGTTTGTGATGTTTTATTAGGCCAACCATACTTGTGGAACCATTGCGTTATTTATCAGTCCATACCTTGCACTATTATTATTACTTTGGGAATGAAACTATACATGATACTAGAGGTAGTCCTACCTACAACCATTTCTCTCATCTCTGCTACACAATGTTGTAAGATCATCTCCTAGATTGGGATTTTTTTTATCTTTCTACTTCACTCTGAGAGTAAGGAGAAGATCGTGGTCACATCCAGGGCCCCTAGATTGTGTTCCTCTATGCAACATAATAAAGTTGATAAGGTCACATAGGAGTAAAGGGAAATGCTCTCCTCGCCCAAAGGGGTTCCCTTTGCATTGTTAGGTCAATAACTCAATCCATATGACTTCTAGAGCACCTCTACCCATTGCGGTAGTATACCACCACTATCTTATAGAAAATGTGGAAATAAAGTGGTAGAACCAGGAGTTGATTAAAAAACGACACATCCAACCAAGTTCCTCATCTTCTGGGAGCCCAATTATACTCGTACAAAAGAAGGATGGCTCCTCGAGACTCTAGATTGATTATCATGAATTGAATACGATTACTATCAAGAACAGATACACGATCCCGTCGATTTATGAAATTTTTGACCAAATCAAGGGGCATATGTACTTCAACAAGATTGATATGAAGTCTCCCTATCACCAAGTTCTAATAAAACCCACATATGTATGGAATATTACCATGAAATCCAAGGAGGGTCCATTTGAGTGGTTTCTCATGCCCTTGAGGTTGAAAAATGTCCGTGAAAATTTTATGAGGCTGATGGATGTCATCTTTTGGCATTTCACCAACTCATTGATGGTTTTCTATTTGGATGGCATCCTCATCTTCAACAAGAGTTGGGAAGATCATTTGCAACATATTGACATGTTCCTAAAACCCTACAGTAGCTCGAACTATCTTCGAAATTAGAGAAATGATACTTTGGCATGAACCAAGTCTAATATATAGCCTACATAATTAATGAGCAAGGTGTGCACACTGATCTGGTTAAGATCCAAGTCATTCAGGTTTGAGAATCCTTGAAAACTCTCACAGATCTTTGAATATTTATGGGTCTTACCAATTTCTATACAAGGTTCTTGTCAGTATTCTCTCATATCACTTGGTCTCTAAGTAAAGTTACCAATGGCAAAGTGAAAGAAATGTTTTTTGGTCTAAGGCACAAGATAAGGAATTTTTTGAGGTAAAACATTGCCTTTCCTCTACAATAGTACTCACATTTCTAGGCTTGCAACAACCCTTTGAAATTGAGACAGATGCCTCCCATTATGCCATTAGTGTAGTTCTCTCCAAGTAAGGTCATGCAATGACCTATCATAGTGAGACACTCTCCAATAATATTAGGAAATGTGACACCTATGATAAGGAGATGTAGTCCATAGTGCGGGCTTTCTAGTAATGGAAACATTACATTCTCGGAAAAGAGACAATCATCCACAAAGATCACTGACCTATTTAGTTTATGTAGACATAAGAAAAGCTGCAAAATAATCAACATTAGAAATTGTCCACATTTATACAAAAAAATCATTTTAACAATAAATACAATAAGGGTAGCACCATTGAAATTATGGATTACCTAAGAAGGTGCCTGGTTGTGGCACTGACTAGTGTTCTAAACTGTTATGGGCACAAGACTCTTGGGTGGCTGCTACTATACAAAAATGATTCAGAATTCACCACCACATACCATATGTTGATGGATGGAAATAATTTATCTGAATTCCATCTCTAGGACACATTGCTATGTTATGTGGGACACCATTGTGTTCACTCAAGTGAGCGTGCCATGCTAATTTGGGGTGTGCACTATAGTTGGGTCGAAAGACACTTTGGTTCTAATAAAACTATGGAAATACTACAAAATCATTATTATTGGCCAAAAATATATTAGTATATTGGAAAATATATCATATCCTACATTACATGTGCCATTGAAAGCCAACCATTAAAAATAAAGGCATATACACTCCTCTTCATAATTATAGCCATTGGCATTATGACCAATGTGTTTGCCTTGAAGACAACTTGAATATTTTCTTGGGATGTCGATTGATGTGTAAGTGCAAGACTTTCCATGGAATGATAGTATATGATTGATGAAATATCCCATCTCGGTATCTCTACATGGTTGTTTACATGCTCTCATCTTAGAAGTGATGCATTGTTGGAATAAGTGTAGTAGGAAGTTGTAGAAGCTTGAATGGGACTCCTAGGGTGACACAGAGGCTATAGTTATGTAAACAGGTGTTTGGGAGCTTGAGGTAGAAGTATGACAAGTTTTGGATTGAGGGGAGTTTATTCTCCCTAGTTCAAGCCTCAATTGTAGAGAGGAAGGCTCATGGGTGTGGTTGGAAGTTTTCAACCAAAAAATGGCCATGTTAACAACGTGTCCAGCTAAAGATTTCATGTCTTATGCTTGCATCCATACCTGTAGGTGAGAAAAAATAAATACCATGAGACAAAAACAAAGTTTTTGTGCATCGAATTGTGTACGAAAGGTTGTATGGACAGGGTCAATAATACCTTAGTTGTTTGGCTTGTGGTATTTTAGACCTTTACTTTTTTTGAAAGGTATTGATGAGTTTATATGTTATAAAAGAATATTGATATAATACATTTGGTGTGCATTTGATGATTTATTTTGTGACTTATCTCCAGCATGTCCATAGAAGTGTATGAAGAAGCTCATATCTATCTGGAAACGATAGATCTAAAGGAGATTTGATGGAGGCTCAATAACTTGCTTATATAGTGTGTGATACAAAATTATGTTGTGATCTAATTATTATAACACCCCCTCCTCCCAGGTCCACCCAAGAAACTGACTAGTTGGGGTAAACATGTGATGAGAGAGGAGACTATAAGGAATTCAACCTCCTTGGCAACCTTAAGGAAATGGAACTAACGGAACATATCAAATAGACTTATTGACATCAACAAAAACACCCTTAAGGGACATGTCAACTACTCATACCTGTTGTCCCTGAGTCCCATTGATGATTTAATCCTTTGAACCCATGGTCGCTCTCACGCTATAAGCATGACAACATCCTCCATCCTAAATTTGCTCGCATAGGTCTATGTGGTATGGATTATGGAATTTTCACAGTAGACCTCTACCATCGAACCCATGATTTGAGGCACTTTTCTAGCCCAGAATATCAGCCTCTCCCCAAAAATTGCTACAACCTTAGGAATACATCAAAGAGATGATAGAAATGCTAATAATTCAAAAATCAACCTTAGGACTAGGCTTGAGTATCCCAAACTAGGACTGACATTCTTTGAAACACTTGGCATCAATGCAACGTATAAGTATAGGATATAAAATAGAGCATAAATGGCTGAAAGAAGTTATGAAACATAACCAGATGGATCATCTCCTTGTCCATTGAACTATTATATCATCAATTAGTTCTTGGATCCACCCATTTAACAACTACAAGTAAATACATGAAATAACCATGACATGAACCAATCATTTAACCATGCTTATAACCATCATAAAACCATATAAATATCGTAGATATTACAACCATTAAATCCACATATTAACCAGTGCAAAAGTAAGAAAACTTATCTTTTATTAATCATAGGAGAATCCCACTGGGTTTGGGACTTCCATGTACAACTCGACCATAGACATGGCTAAACCAAATCTCACTTTCATCCAATCACCCCTGTGCCATACTCCAAACATGAATGTGTGATCTCATAGAGCAACCAATCCAAGAAAAATGAAGGGAATACAAAGGATAAACTACCTCCACCCTCACCAAACTATGATCATAGAAAAATGATGCTCCGATCGCAACCGATCTGAACTTGGAATTCCATCCTGAATCTATCACTATCCTTGAGGAGTTTACCGTCTCCTTGTCTCTCAGGATTTACCACAATTCAATCTCAGATCGCTAGGCCCTAAACCGAGACTAGTCTCTCAGGATTTACCAGAATCCAAACACGGATCACTAGGCCCTTAATGGAGATTTCTCCATTAGGATTTATGGTTTATCCCATAAAAATCGTTCAAGGTATTACTAGGCCTTTGGGAATGAACCTTGAGACCACCTCTGCCCCTGATTCTAAAATCCATCTGATAAACCAAAGCTTAAAAACCAAAATAAACATCCCAACATACCATGGGATCTAGAAAAAATCAAGGCCATGCGGAAAACCACTGTCATAACCAGAAAAACCATGCCACTAACAATAAGCATACCATACACCAACATGCAAAGCCATGCATGTCCAAACCAGATATGGAATCACAATGAAAAAGGTTACCCACAAGAATTCCTGTTGAAACTACTTGATCCTTATTTTCATTCCTTGGTCCTTTCTTTTCTTTGTTTCCATTTTCTTTATTTTTCTTCATTGGTCCAAAGCTAGATTTCTCCAAGAAAACTCGAAGTGAACAAGAGTGAGAGATAGAGAGGGAATAATGAAAGAGCTCCAGACTTGAACAGACAAAAGGCTAGAAAATTCTTGCCCAATGATCCTCAGAAGCCATTTTATGAATGATGCCTCTATTTTCTTTATTTTCCATTATTTTCCTTTGATTTCCTCCTCAAATAAAAGTTTTGACCTTTCACCTTACTTTTTTCCTAATGTCCTTTATTTTCATAAATAAATGTTCCAAAAATTTTTTTTTTCCCTTTTAATGCCTTTGCCTTAGCCTTTCCCAATTTTCCTTAGCCAAAACACACGTCCAGTGATGGCCACTAGGATACCTTTGGCAAACATTCAACTTGGCATAAGTTTCCCTTAACTGTGGTCTTAGTTTTCCTTTATTAAATTTTATTACAAGAAATCTTCACCAAGGCTATTACATAATCCTCCCCCTTGGGGGACACCATCCTCAGTCCTAAACCACACCAAGACCTCAACAAAAGCATTAAAAATAAAATAGACTACACATGGAGATTTATAACATAGCTCGGTTAATTATTTACAATGAAAAACCTGCTCAAAAGAAAAACATCATGACAACATGAGAATATAACATCTAAAATAACATGACACCCATACCTCTTATTGCAACTTTATAACTTATATCATGGCAATATTGACATCCATATACATATATATACATATACCCAAACATCAAAAAATCATATGACAAACATATACCAACATCAAACCAACACTATTTTGCCTCAATCGACAAATAATGAAGGATACAGGGCCTACATCTGATCCACCATCTCCCATGTAGCTTATTCAAGCCCAAAGTTCTTCCACTACACTTTAACTTTCTCTATGGATTTTCCCTTGAGCATGAGATGTTTCTGTTGCAATATGCATTGAGGCTCCAGTTGGGGCTCTCCTTCTTGCTCCACCTGCAATATAGACCAATCCATAACATGAACAACATCCTTCATATACTTCTTAAGCAATGAAATATGAAAAACATCATGGAATTTCACTGTTGGAGGCAATGCAAGTCGATATTCCATTAGCCCAATCCTCTCAAGGATCTCAAAAGGCCTCCAATAATGTGGTGCCAACTGGGCACATGAACCAATCCTCAAAGAGCTTTTCTTGTGCTTGATGCATAAATACACATGCTCCCCAACCTGAAACTCCTAGAACACCCTATGTTGATCCGCATAATTCTTTTGCATATCCTAAGCTACCTTTATATTCCTATTTATAACCTGCATTTCCTACTCCATGTCTGCCAACATATTCAGTCCAATAAGTACCATTTTCACTAGATCACTCTAGCTTATGGGAGTGTTGCAACTTCATCCATACAATGCCTTGAAATAACTCATTCTCAATGACTCGTAATAACCATTGTTGTATGCAAACTCAACAAATGGAATATACTCCTCCCATTTCTTCTGTTGGTGCATCACATACATCCTTAACATATCCTCCAACATCCTATTGAACCTCTTTATTTGTCCATTTGTCTATGGATGATAACTTCTGGTAAAGGCCAGCTGTGTACCCAAACTTTCAAATAGTTCCTTCCAAAATTTGGAAGTTAATTTCACATCCATATTTGACAAAATATTGTTTGGAACACCATGTAATCTCACTATCTATCTGATGAAAACTTGTGCTGCCTCACTAGCTGAATATGTAGCCTTTATTGGAAGGAAGTGAGCTACTTTTCTCAACTTGTCGACCATGACCATAACAGAATCATGATGCCACACTGTCCTTAGAAGACCTCTAATGAAATCAATGGAAATGACTTCCCATTTCCATTCCAGAATTGCTATAGGTTGTAGTAAACTACTTGGATGATTACATTCCACGTGGACTTGCTCACAATCCAAACATCTAGCTACAAACTTAGCCACTTCCTTTTTTAAATTTAGCCAATAGTAGAACTTCTTTACCATCCTCAATGTCTTTTGATATCCTCGATGACCTAAGTATGGTTTGGTGTCAAATTCCCTCAAGGTAAGCTTCTTGACCTCACTGCAATTTAATAGATAAATCATGTCTCTAAATGTCACCAATTCATCTATTGTGAGACAATAGTATGCATCCCAATCACCAGTACCGGTACTTGTGGTCTACTGTAACCTATTCATAATATCCATGTATTTTTCATCCCATTGTCCTTCATGCAAGATCCCATCCTATAAATTTGTCCCGTAAGATCTCATAACTGCTATATGATTTACATGTACCTTCCTGCTTAAAGCATATGCAACCTCATTCTCCTTCCCTTTGAAGTATCTAATCTCGAAGTCTAACTCACTAAGGGTAGCTAACCATCTATCTTGCGTGCCATTTAGATTTAGCTGGTCAAACAAATACCTCAACCCACTATGATCGCTCATCAATTTAAACCTCATGCCAAGAAGATAGTGCCTCCACATATTCAATACATGTATAATCATTGCTAGCTCAACATCATGCATTGCATAGTAATTCTCATGCTCATTTACTTTCTATGAATCATAGCACACTTCCTTCCCTTCTTGCATGAGAAATCCGCCAATTCATCTCTTGCAAGCATTTGTATATACTACAAACTCCTTGTCCATATCGACAATCATTAGCACTGGTGCATGTGTCAACAACTACATAAGCTGCTCAAAACTAGCCTCACATTCTTCTGTTCATTTGAACTTCTAACCTTTCCGCTACAATGATGTTATAGGATATGCAATGCACGAGAAGTTTTTGATGAACCTAATATAGGAACCTGAAAAACCCATAAATGGTCTCACCTCATCCACATTCTTAGGAGATACCCACTCCATGCTAGCCCTTATCTTTTCTGGATCCACTTTTATGCCATCCTTAGAGACAAGATGCCCCAAGTAATGTATATCAATATTAAAGAAGCTATACTTGCTAAGTTTAGCATACAATTGATGGTCTCTTAGCAATCTCAGCACTGTTGCTAAATGCTCAGCATGTTCTTCCTCATTCTTAGAATATCCCAATATCTCGTCAATAAATACAATAAAAATATTGTCCAGATAAGGACACAACATGCTATTCATCAAACACATAAATGTAGCTATAACATTAGTTAAACGGAATGGTAGAAAAAAAAACTCATAATACCCATACCCACTCTAGAATGTAGTCTTGGGATATTCTCTTCCTTGATGCCTACTTGATGGTATCCTGATCACAATTTGATCTTAGAGAACTTTGTTGCTCCCCTTAGTTGATTGAAAAATCATCAGTCCTCACCAAAGGGTACATGTTCTTAATCATTACCTTGTTTAGCTTCGTGTAGTCAATGCACAATCTAAGAGTACCATATCTCTTCTTCACATACAACATTGGAGCGCCCTGAGGTGATACACTTGGCCTAATGTACCCCTTGTCCAAAATTTCCTTTAGCTGCAACTTTAACGCAAGAAACTTAGGTGTGCTTGTCCTATAAGGTGGTTTTGATGCTACAGATTTGCCTCACATTAACTCAATACAAAAGTATACCTCCCTGTGAGGTGGCAACTCTGTAATGTCCTCACAGAAAACATTTTGAAAATAATACAAAATTGGGTCCCTACATAACACATCAACATCCTCAACCTCCTTGCCCTTGTCACTAGAAATGTGCACTGCAAACATCACACAACCTATTCTTCAATTACACGTATCCTGCATAGTAGTCATCATCCTCACTGATGTAGGCTTGTTATTTCCCTACAAATTCCTCTTTTCCCAATATCATCCACACACTCAATGGCCTTATCGAAGAAATCAACTTTGGTTCAATGAAGGTATAGCCAATCCATACCCAAAAGCATACTGTCTGATCCCAATGGAAATACATTCAAGTGTGTTGTTGTAGGCATACTATTGAGCTCAAATGCAGAAGCTATTACCCAATTCTCAACATCCTCCTTTGTATCTGTAGAAAATTGTACAACCAAGATTCTTCATGCAGTGCTTTTATGAAATTACACTTATCCACCAGGTAAGGATTGATATAACTATAGTTAGATCTAGGTTCAATCATAATAGAAATAACTTGATCACACATCTTACTGTCCATCTCAATGATTGATGCCTAATGATCTACCTTCCTATTATCCACAACTACATAGATCTAAGGCATTTTATGACCAAAATCACCACCTATATGTGCCTCGTGAGCACTGTAGATATGGGGTCTACCATCACTCTAATATTGTGCGAAATCTCTCTTAAAATGATCCCTACGAGATATCCAATTTTCCTTTAGATTTCTCATTTCTTTTCAAGTCATGCTTAGGATCTAATATGTTCTTCCACTGCTCATAACAATGCTTCAACAATCAGATCACCTCCTTCAACAATTTAGGATCCTTGAACTCAATCTGGTCTTTGTATGCAACTAGAAGTCGCTGATGAATATCTGAAGCTTAGCCTTCTCCTCCCTGAGGTAAGGCACATATCTCAATAACTCGAAAAATCAGCTAGTATACTCATCACTTGTCATAGAAACCATCCACAACTCATAAAAATCCTTAGCTTTGTCATCATAGTACCTCTTAGACAAGTACTTCATCTTGAATATTCTTTCAAATGCATTCCAAGTTAAATCCTCCTCATGTATACCTTTGACATTCTTCATTTCTTCCCACCAAATATCTTTTTACCTTCTAGAATGAAAGTGGTTATCTGTGCTTTCATGATTTCTGAATAATCTTGCAATCAAAATAATTTATACATACCGAACAACATGCTTCTTCATCCTATGATTTCCTCATCTCTCCATCAAAGGTACATGACTTTTAATTCTTAAATTCATGATCTAGGTGGATACCGGTGGCCACCCACCAAGATGACTTGGACCCCCACCATTGTTTCTTTCAGCTTTACAGTTTCCTTAATTGTAGCACAATTTACTATTTTTAGCAGTTTTTCAGGTCTTGAACTTCTGGAGCCATTTTGAGGCCCTAAATGACATTTCATGGGAAAACTAGGAGCAACATGGCTCAGTGGACCATTTTTCTCTTCCCAAACTTGTAGTTCTCAGACAGATATTCCTATCTAGATATTGTGTGCAGCAAATGGAGATCATATGCCAAAGTTATGACCCTGGGAAATTGATGTACTAATTTACCCAAACGGGGCCCACAGTTTGGTGTTTCATATTCTAGGGTTAGGTTTCTGGATGTTTAGGGTTTTTCATAGTTTCTCAACAATATATAGGCCTTCGAGCCTCATTGTAACACAATTCAGAGGCATGTAGCTACCACATCTCTTCTCAAAGCTAAGCTACCATCACCCTAGCTAGTTTATTTCCATTTCTGTTTGTAAGCATATTTCAGTATTTTACATTAACGAAATGAAGTAGTATTTCCTCTGCATCTCTGTGTTTATGGTCATCTCTATAATTTTTTTCATTCCTATTCAAATCCAAATTATTGGTATCAAAGGGGTCTATTTTTTCTTTGTTTTTCTATTCATGTCCCCAGCAAGGTCAGGATATAAGGAGTTAGGGCTTGAACTGGTCAAACTTTTGCAAGACCAACCTCGCAAATCCTGATGGCCTCCCATGGCAGATGAAAATAAATATGAGTGGGTAGGAGATCCTATCAAAATCTTGCTCAAAGAAGCCACCGAGTGACAAAGGAATGCGATGATGGACAGCTTTGCCCAAATCCTTCAGCAACTACCCAGGAGAGATGCATCAACTTCCAACATCTACTCTAGAAATGCCACAACGTTTGAGGTACAAGTTAATTTTTAAATACCCATATTCCAGGGTCAGATAGATAGAGATGTTGTTGATAAATGGTTTAATTTTCTAGAGAGTTATTTTTCTGTTCATGATTTTTCCAATTGGGAAAATATTATTTTCTCTCTTCTCAAAATAGCCTCCCATGTCAAGGACGGGTGGGAAACCTACTGTGAGAAGAAGGATGAAAGCGTAGGCTCACTATTTTAGCCACACCGACTTGGGCTTCATTGCAGGATGTCGTCAAGGAGAAGGACTACCCTCTTGAAAGCTATGAGGATCAATACATAATGTGGACCATGCTGCGACAGGGAAGGGACCAAGACATGCTGGAGTTTACCAATACTTTCCATACCCTTCACATAAAGTTGGGTATCAAGGATTCAGAGCATCATTTGGTACTCAAATACCATAGCTGCTTGCATAAGTACATCCAGGAAGAAATAGAATTCTTGAACATCTCCTCACTCGGCATGGCATACCTATATGCCATCAAGGTCGAGTAAAAGTTTAAATAGAAGAAGTGAGACATTGGATCTACAAATATGAGGCATGCAAAAGATGCCCACAAACCATAGAATAATGGCCAAAGCCAAGGTGGGGCAACTCAAGACAAACCACCAAAGTTGCAAGCAAATAACAGCACCACGAAGCCAAAATAGGACACAAAAAAGTGGTGCGACTTCCATAAGAGCTCCACTCAGAAGACAAGTGAGTGTTAGGGTAGGAAGTCATTGGTGGTTGAGCTAAAGGTTTTAGAATCAGATGCATGTTTTGACTCTAAGTCAGAACCCGATAAGGGGAATGACAAAGGGAAGAATATTATCTATGTGAAGCCTAATGTCACCATTGCCACCATGAAGATCCAGAAGGAGGAACCCAAAGATCCAGAGGAGGAGGAGCGTTTATTCCACTCATAGATGTGGTTAAATGGCTCCCCACTATAGTTCATTGTCGATAGTGGGAGCCAAAAGAACCTCATTTTGGCAGAGATCGTGAAGTGGCTGGGTTTACCGACCACAACACATCCACAATTGTACACCATTGGGTGGCTTCACTAAGGGCGGGATCTTCGCTTGATCCAGCAACGCTGCCTTCCATATAACATCAAGCCCTTCGCGGGTGGGGAATTGTGTGACATTTCTCCTATTGAAGTTTGTGATGTATTATTAGGAAAACCATACTTGTGGAAGAGGCATGCTATGTATGAATCAAGGCCCTATGTTTTTATTGTTACTTTTCCAAATAAGTTGTACAGGACATCGGAGGCAGCATTACCTGCTACCATCTATTTGGTTATTGCAAAGCAATGTAGTAAGCTCATTTCCAAGACTGGAAAATTTGTTTTCCTGGCGATACTCCCTCAAGGAAAGAAGAAGACGGTGGCCACGACCTCTAGACAGGGCCCCTGTACACGCCAACTATAGATGGATAAGGTCATGGAGGAGTATGAGCACATCTTCACCTCCCCAAGAGGGGTTCCTCTATACATTAGGTCAAGCACTCCATCGATCTAACCCCAGGTGTGCTACTGCCCAATGGACCAATCTATCGGTGCTCCATTCTAGAGAACGATGAAATCAAAAGGTAGATTTAGGAGCTGCTGTAGAAAGGTCACATCCATCCGAGTTCATCACCCTCTAGGAGCCTGATCATGTTGGTACAGAAGAAGGATGGCACTTGGAGACTCTATATTGACTATCAAGTGTTGAACAAGATCATTGTTTGTAATAGGTACCCAATCCCATGGATTCATGATCTCTTGGACCAATATAAGGGGGAAAAATATTTCAGCAAGATCAATTTGATGTTAGGATATCACTAGGTACCAATCGAACCCTCCAATGTCTAGAAAACTACCTTCAAAGCCAAGGACAACCTCTTCAAATGGTTGGTTATGCTTGTTGGATTGACAAATTCTCCTGCAACCTTCATCAGGCTAATGGGTGACATCTTGTGGCCATTTAGCAACTCATTTGTAGTAGTATACTTGGATGACATCCTAATCTTCAGCTAGAGTTGGGGAGAGCACCTCCACCACATCCAACAGCTTCTCCAAACACTACAACAACACAAGTTATGTGCCAATTTGGAGAAATGCACTTTTGGCATGACTAAGGTTCAGTATCTAGGATACATTATTGATGACTAGGTGGTGCATGTGGATCCAAACAAGATCCAAGTCATTCGGGATTGGCCATCTCTAACAACTCTGGTAGAGCTACGCAGCTTTATAGGTCTTGCCAACTTCTACCACAGGTTTGTGTTGGGTTTTTCTCATATCACTTGGCCCTTGAGTCAAGTCACCAAGGAAGGAGCGAGAGAAAATTTATTTTGGTTGGAATCTCAACTGAAGGCATTCACAGAGTCAAAATATCACCTATGCTCGGCCCAAGTGCTTGCATTACCAGACTTGCAACAACAATTTAAGGTCGAGACAAATGACTCTAAGTATGTTGTTGGGGCAGTCCTTACTCAGGACAGGCATCTAGTGGTATATCACAGTGAGACACTTTCTAACACAGTCCGGAAGTATCCCACTTATGACGAATAGATGTATTTCATTGTGTAGGCCTGCTGACAATGGAAGCAGTACATTTTAGGGAAGGAAATGGTCGTCCACACAAATGACTGACCCGTGCAGTTCATAAAAACTAAAGGGAAATTGCAGAATGATCGCCATCAGAAGTGGTACACATACTTGCAACAGTTCCATTTGAATATCAAGTATAAGAAGGGAAACACCAATAATGTTGTACATTTCCTCATTCGGCTACCGATCATGGCGTTAACCATCGTGCTCAAGTCTTATGGGAATGAGACTTTTGATTGGCCACTTCTCTACAAAAATGACCTAGAGTTCAACCACACATACCAGACACTATTGGAGGGTTAGCATGTTCTAGATTTTCACCTCCAGGATGCCCTGTTATGCCACCAGGGTCACCCTCGTGTTCCTTCAAGCGAGTATTCAAACATAATTTGGGAAGCACACTATTGTCAAGCTGCTAGGCATTTCGGAGTTGAGAAAACCATGGCAATATTGCAGAAGTATTTCTATTGGCGAAATCTTCGATAGGATGTGAGGAAGTACATCAGGTCATGCACTACCTGTGTCATTGCCAAACTGAACATCAAGAAGCAAGGCCCATATTCCCCACTGCCTACCCCTAGTCAACCTTGGGAATCCATATCCATGGATTACATGTCAGCATTGCTTCCACTAATCATGGAAATAACTATGTTTTTGTGGTCATCGATAGGTTCTCGAAGATGGCCATTATGGCATCCTGCAAGAAGAATATCACAGCAGAAGACACTGCTAAACTCTTCTTTGAATGAGTGTGGGTACACTTAGGGATCCCACAGCCCATCATCCCAGATTGGGACAACAGGTTCCTCGGTATATTTTGGTCCACTCTGTGGTCAATGCTAGACACCAAACTCACTAAGTCCACAACCTTCCATCCTCAAAGTAATGGCTAGAAAGAGGTTGTGAACAGGATGACCGTACACATTTTGTGCATGTAAAACTCAAAGCATCCATGCACATGGAACGAGAGCCTCCCCTATGTTTAGCATAGCTACAACCGGGCTCTTCATAGCTCCACTGGCCACAACTCTTTTCAGGTGGGCTTGCCATTCCAACCACTATGTCCCATTGATGTGGCCATGCCATTTGCAGCTACTCATGCAAATTTGGCTCATGTCCAGTCTGAAATAGATAAGACAAACAACTTCATTTAGCACATCCAACATATTCACTAGTAGGTCCATGACATTTAGGAGATATCAAATTCCAAGTACAAGCATCGACACGATCAACATCGGGTGCCACGCAAGCTTCAGGTGGGTGACAAAGTCTTGTTGCATTTGTAAAAGGAATTCCTTACTAGAGCCTATCAGAAACTCAAACCACCTTGATATGGTCCTTACACCATTACCAAGGCTATCGGAGACAATGCATTTGATCTCAAAATTCCCCCATTCCTTGGCCTGCACCCAGTGTTCAATGTGGACCACCTTCGGCCATAGCTTCCACCATTACTAGACACATCCGACATTGCAGAACAACTCACACTGAGACAATTAAATTCAGATTGCATGGAACAAGATGAAACTAATTGGATCATGGAAACATAGATCAAGTACACCCACCAATAGAATATCCAACTATATAGAGGTGTTAAAGCAGGCCAAATCCTTCACCAGGGAAGGTGGCTCACCGGGGACCAAGTTCAACAGACGTTTCCTCATCTCATGGAGGAACTCAACGCAATGGGGATGATTGCTTCTTAACAGGGGAGGAATGATGCACGTGGATATTAGTGGCTACCCACCAAGTCCACTTGGACCCTCACCATTGTTTCTTTCATCTTTTCAGTTTCCTTAATTGTAGCACAGTTTACTATTTCTAGCAGTTTTTCGGGTACGTAAATTCCACAACCATTTTGAGGCCTTAAATGACATTTTTTGAGAAAACTGGGAGAAACATGGGTCCATGGATTGACGTTACTATTCCCATAGTTGTATTTCTTGGATAGATCTTTCTAATGACATATTGTGAACATCAAATAGAGATCGTATGCCAAAGTTATGACCCCGTGATGTTGATATACCAATTTACCCAAATGGTGCCTACAATTTGGCATTTCATCTTCTAGGGTTAGGATTTTAGATGTTTATGGTTTTCCATTATTTTTCAACAATAAATAGGCCTTTGAGCCTAATTGTAACATAGTTTAGAGGCATGTAGCCTCCACATCTCTTCTCTGAGATAAGCTACCATTGTCGTAGTTGGTTTATTTCCATTTCTGTTTGTAAGCATATTTCAATATTTCACATTAACGAAATGAAGTAATATTTCTGCTGCATCTTTGTGTTTATGGTTATCTCTGTAATTTACCACATTCTTGTTTAAATTGGATCAGTGGTATCAAAGGGGTTTGTTTTTTCTTTATTTTTCATTGCATGTTCCCATTGACATTAGGATATAAGGAGTTAGGGCTTCAATTGGTTGAATCTCTGCAAGACCAGCCTCGCAAATCCCGATGGCCTCCCTTGGCAGATGAAAAGAAAGATGAGCTGGCATGAGTTCATATCAAAACCTTGCTTGAAGGAACCCTTGAGTGACAAAGGAACGCGGCGATGGACAACTTTGCCCAAATACTTCGGCAGTTACCCAGGGGTGACACATCGGCTTCCAACAGCTATTCTAGAAATGCCACACCATTTAAGGGACAAGTTAGCTTCAAGATCCACATATTTCAGGGTTAGATAGATGCATATGCCACCGATAAATGGTTAAATATGCTAGAGGGTTATTTTTTTGTTCATGAGTTTTCCAGTTGGGAAAAGATTATTTTCGCTCTTCTTAAAGCAGCCCCCCATGTCAAGGACTAGTGGGAAATCTACTGCAAGCAAAATGATGAAAATGCAGGCTCACTACTTTTAGTCGCACCTACATGGGATTCATTTCGGGATGACGTCAAGGATCAATACTACGTTGTTGGAAGCTATGGTGATATATACATAAATTGGACCACGTTGTGGGAGGGAAGGGACCAAGATATGAAAGATTTTACCAATATTTTCCGTACCCTTCACACAAAGTTGGGTATCAAGGATTCGGATTAGAATTTGGTACTCGAATACCACAACTACTTGCACAAGTACGTATAGGAAGAAGTAGAGTTCTCGAACATCTTCTCACTCGGTATGACATACTAATATGCTGTCAAGGTCGAGCAAAAGTTTAAACATAAGAAGTGAGCCCTTAGATTTGTGAATCCGAAGCAAGGGAAAGGTGCCCACAAACTACAGAACAAAGGGCAAAGCCAAGGTGGGGAGGCCCAAGACAACCTGCCAAAGCTGCAAGCAAAGAACAGTGCTGTAAACCCAAAAAAGGACACGGGAAAGAGGTGTGAGTTCCATACGAGCTCCACTCACAACAAAAGTGAGTGTCAGGCCAAGCAGTCACTAGTGGCTAAGCTAAAGGTTTCATAATTAGATGCATGTTCTGACTCTGAGTCAGAACCTAACAAGGGGAATGACAAAGGGAAGTATATTATCGATGTGGAGCCCAATGCCACCATTACCACCATGAAGATCTAGAAGGAGGAACCTAAAGATATAGAGGAGGAGGAGTGTCTCTTCCACTCCCAGATGTGGGTAAAGGGCTCCCCGGTATAGTACATTGTCGATAGTGGGAGCCAATAGAACCTCATTTCAGCAGAGGTCGTGAAGCAACTGGGCTTACCAACCACAACACATCCACAACTATACACAATTGGGTGGATTCACTAAGGATGGGATTTGCATGTGAGCCAGTAGTGTCACCTTCTATACAACATCAAGCCCTTCACGAATGAGGTATTATGTTTCATTGCCTCGCTTGAAATTTGTAATGTATTATTAGGACAACCGTACTTGTGGAAGTGACATGCTCTATATGAATCAAGGCCTTGTGCTCTTATTGTTACTTTGGGAAATAAGTTGTACAGGATAGTGAAGGTAGCACTGCCTACCACTATCCCTTTGGTTACTGCAAAACAATGACGTAAGCTCATTTCAAAAACCAGGAAATTTGTTATCGTGATAAAAAACCATCAAGGAAAGAAGAAGATAGTGGCCACGACCTCTAGATAGGGCCCCTCCGCACGACAACTTTAGATGGACAAGGTTGTGGAGGAGTACAAGGACATCTTCACCTCCCCTGCAGGGGTTCCTCTGCACTGTTAGGTCAAGCACCCCATTTATCTGACCCCAGGTGCATTGCTACCCAATGGACCAATCTATAAATTCTCCATTGTGGAGAACAATGAAATCAAGAGGTAGATTTAGGAGATGTTGCAGAAAGGTCACATTCGTCCAAGTTCATCACCCTATGGGAGCCCTATCATTTTGGTATAGAATAAGGTTTGTTCTTGGAGACTCTGTACTGACTATCGGGCACTAAAAATGATCACTGTTCATAATAGGTACTCCATCCCATGGATTGATGACCTCCTAGACCAATTGAAGGGGGAAAAATATTTTAGAAAGATCGATTTGATGTCAGGATATGACCAGGTACTAATCGAACCCTATGATGTGTGGAAGATTGTCTTCAAAGCCAAGGAGGGCCTCTTCGAATGGTTGGTTATGCCTTTTGAATTGATGAATGCTACTCCAACCTTAATGAGGCTAATGGATGACAGCTTGCATCTATTCACCAACTCATCTATAGTGGTATACTTGGATGACATCCTGATCTTTAGCCAGAGCTGGGAAGAGCACCTCCACCACATCCGATAGGTTCTCCAAACACTGCGGCAACACAAGTCATGTGGCAATTTGGACAAATGAACTTTTGGCATGACCTAGGTTTAGTATCTAGGATACATTATTGATAAATAGGGGGTGCATGTGGATCTAGCCAAGAGCCAAGTCATTCATGATTGGCCATCTCCAACCACTCTAACATAGCTCTGTAGCTTTCTAGGTCTTGCTAACTTCTACCACAAGTTTGTGTGGGGATTTTCTCATATCATTTGGCCCTTGAGTCAAGCCAACAAGGGAGGAGTGAAAGAAAAATTCTTTTGGTTTGAATCTGAAGAGAAGGCATTCACAGAGTTGAAAGATCACCTCTTCTCAAAACCAGTGCTTGCATTACCAGACTTGCAACAATCATTTGAGGTCGAGATAGATACCTCCAACTATGTTATTCTGGTAGTCCTTAATCAACACAGGCATCCAATGGCATATCATAGTGAGACACTTTTAGACACAGTCCACAAGTATCCCACTTATGACAAAGAGATGTATTTCATTGTGTAGGCATTTCAAAAATGGAAGCATTACATCTTGGGGAAGGAAAAGGTCATCCATGCAGACCATTAACCCTTGTGGTTTAGACAGACCTAGGTGAAATTGTGGAATGATCTCCATTAGAAGTGGTCCACAAAGTTGCAAAAGTTCCATTTGAGTATCAATTATAAGAAGGGAAGCACTAATAATGTTCCAGATTGCCTCAGGCAACCTTCGATCATGGCATTCACCACCGTGCTCAAGTCTTATGGGAACGAAACTTTTGATTGGCCACTTCTCTACAAAACTAACCTAGAATTTGGCCACACATACCAAACACTCTTGGAGGGTCAGCATGTTCTAGATTTTCACCTCCAAGATGCCCTGTTATGCCACCTCGATCACCTTTCTATTCCTTCAACCAAGCATGCAAAGATAACCTGGGAAGCACACTATAGTTAGGCTTATGGGCACTTTGGGGTCAAGAAAATGGTGTTAGTACTACACAATTATTTCTATTGGCTGAATCTTCAAGAGGATGTGAGGAAGTACATTAGATCATGCACTACATGTGCCATTGCCAAACTGACCATCAAGAATCAAGGCCTCTATAACTCGCTACCTACACCTATCTGACCTTGGGAATCCATCTACATGGATTACACATCATGCTTTCCTTCCACTAAGCATGGAAACAACTATCTTTTTTTGGTCATCTACAGGTTCTCAAAGATGGCCATTATGGTGGCGTGTAAGAAGAGTATCACAACAAAAGCCATTACTAAACCCGTCTTTGAATGTGTGGGTACACTTTGGGATCCCATAGTCTATCATCTCAGATCAGGACAACAGGTTCCTCAGTACACTTTGCTCTAGTCTCTGGTCGATGTTTGACACCAAGCTCACTAAGTCCACAAACTTCCATCCTCAAACTAATGGCCAGACGGAGGTTGTCAATAGGATGAGCATACACATTCTATGCATGTACAACTCAAAGCATCCATGCACATGGGATGAGAGCCTTCCCTATGTTTACCACAACTACAATCGGGCTTTGCATAGCTCCACAAGCCACAACACTTTTTAGGTGGGCGTGGGATTCTAGCCGGTATGTCCCATTGATGTTGCCATGCCATTTGTAGCTACTCATGTAGATTCAGCTCATGTCCAGTTCGAAATAGATAAGGCAAGCAACTTCTTTGATGACATACAACATATTCACTATCGGGTCCATGAAATTATGCAGAAATCAAATTCCAAGTACAAGTAGTGACATGATCAACATCGGGTGCCACACAAGTTTCAAGCGGGAGACAAAGTTTGGTTGCATTTGCAAATGGAACTCCTTACTAGAGCCTATCGGAAACTCAGACAACTCCAATATGGTCCTTACACCATTACTAAGGGTATCTAAGACAATGCATTTGAGCTCAACATTCTCCCATTCCTTGGCTTGCACCCAGTGTTCAATGTGGACTACCTTTGACCATACTTTCCACCATTATTAGACACATCTGACATTGCAAAACAACTCACACCTAGAGAGTTAAATAAATATTACATGGAACAAGCTACAGCTGATCGGATCATGGACACATAGATCAAGCACACTCACTAGAAGAATATCCAACTATGTTGAGTTTTCAAAGTAGACCAACTCCTTCACCAACGCAAGTGGCTCACTAGTGACCGAGTTCAGTAGAAGTTTCCTGATGTCATGGAGGAACTCAATGCAATGGGGACCATTGCTTCCTAAGGGGGGAGGAATGATCTAGGTGGATATTGGTGGCCACCCACCAAATTCACTTGGACCCCCACCATTTTTTCTTTCAACTCTTCAGTTTCCTTAATCGCAGCGCAGTCTACTATTTTTAGTAGTTTTTCGAGTCTTGAACTTCTAGAGCTGTTTTGAGGCCCTAAATGATGTTTTTTTGGAAACATTGGAGCAACATGGGTCCATGGATTGATGTTTCTCTTCCCAAAGTTGTAGTTCTTGGATAGATCTTTCTAACAAGATATTGTGTGCGTCAAATGGAGATCATATGCCAATGTTATGACCCCAGGAAGTTGACGTACCAATTTACCCAAACAGGGCCCACAGTTTGTCACTTCATCTTCTATGGTTAGGTTTTTGGATGTTTAGGATTTTCCATTGTTTCTCAACAATAAATAAGCCTTCGAGCCTCATTGTAACACAGTTTAGAGGCATGTAGCCACCACATCTCTTGTCAGAGATAAGCTGCCATCGCCCTAGCTAGTTTATTTCCCTTTATGTGTGTAAGCATATTTCAGTATTTTACATTAATGAAATGAAGTAGTATTTTTTCTAGATATCTGTGTTTATTGTTATGTCTGTAAGTTGTTGCATTCCTATTTAAATCCAGATCAACTCGTCTCATAGGTATCCCTATGACACCTCCTATAAGGATGATATCGATGATGATCATGATGCCTATCAGAACTAGAATTGGAATAATACTCATTTAGATCACCTCTCCTATCTGAAGTGTCCAACAACATTCCATATCTAATGGTTTCAGATCTATATGACCTATGTCTACTAGGAGACCTACTACAATATGACCCATTAGGTCTATCCTCATGTCCATGGCTCATCTAAAGTGGTCATTGTCACTGCAAATCTAACAATTTCTAAAGTAGTATCACATTCACCTATGCTTCTTTCCCTTGTGCCTAAAAGATTTTTTCATTGTCTACTTTGCAACTGCTTATTTCTTCCTTCAGGCTTCTGAATTTCTCTTCTAAGTCAATAGAGTTCCCCATGCCATGCTTCCCATCTAATGCATAAGGAGATTCTATGTAGTCTACCACCTTTTCAGCCATTTGATCTCTTTCCAGCAAGGCATACTATGCGAGCTAAAATAAATCACAATAAACCAATGTACCTTAGCATAACTTGGGGAGGATACCTTTTCTGCAAGATCATCAAATCAACATGGTACATGTATAACATAATCATAACAATATATAAACATTTATCAATTAAGTGTATCAATGCATATAATTTATTCTAGTTAGGGTGTCATCATTAGTGCAAGGCCATATCAACAATGCATGCTATTACTTCATGCATGAAAGAAACCATTACTCCATTGAACACATTGCTACATGCAACTATTAACCTACATAAGCAATGCCTAATCAACTACAGATACATCTAAATGCATGTAGTCAATCATAAGTGATTAATTCTTATAACCAACCTACACGGCTGATACATGTAATCAAAACATTCAAGAATGCACCTGGCATACAAAGATGTAGTCAATAAACATATAATGAACATGTAAGTGACATACCACGATATGAGACCAACGATGTGCTTCTGATGATGCATCCCACAAAATCACATCAATTTGCTCATGACAACTTACTACCATCATGATCAATGTGATACAAAGCAACAAGAACATGGAATGCAACTGTGAGAGACACACATGCAACTAACATGCATGCATGACTGAGAAACTTAACCCAAGGAGAGCGCAACCTAGCTTTGATACCAATACGTAACAATTTGTTGTCCTTAGTCCACCGAAGCAGCTAGCCAACTGGGGTTAACATGCGACGAGAGAGGCTAGTATAAGTGATTCAACTACTTTGGTGACCTTAAGGAAATGGAACCGATGGAACATATCAAACAAACCCATCCACATCAACAACAACATCCTCAGGAGACATGTCAGCCACTCAGACAAGCTATCCCTAACTCCCACTGATGATGTAAGCCTTCTAATCCATGGTCACTCTCATGCTATAGGCATGACATGCTCATGGAACCAAAATTTGCTCCCATAGCCCTATGTGCCAGTAACTATGGACCTTCCCAGAAGACTAGAAATTGCTACAACCTTTAGAATCCATAAAAGACATGATAAGAATGTTGATAATTCAAAAATCAACCTTAGGACTAGGCTTGTGCATCCCAAACTAGGACTAACATTCTTTCAAACACTTGGCATAGGTCTAGAATACAAGATAAAGCATAAATGACTCAAAGAATTTCTGGAACATAACTAGAAGGATCACCTCCTTCTCCATTGAACTATTATATCACCAATTGGTTCTTGCATCCATCCATTTAACAAATACAAGTAAATATATGAAATAACCATGACATAAGCCAGTCATTTAACCATGCTTATAACCAGCATAAAACCATATAAATACCATAGATATGGAAACCATTAAATCCACATATAAACTAGTGCAAAAGTAAGAGAACTTAGCTTTTATAATCGTAGTACAATACAACTAATTTTAGGTTCCACGTACTACCTAACCATAGACATGGTTCAACTAAATCTATCTTTCAACTAGCCACCCCTGTGCCATATTCCAAGCATGAATGCAAGATCTTATAGAACAACCAATCCAAGAACAACCAAGGGAATCCAGAGGTTAACCCACCTATACCCTCACCAAACCGTGATCACACCAAAACCTATGCTCTGACCACAACCAAACCAAACTTGGAATTCCATCCAGAGTCCATCACTATCCTTGAGGAATTGACCATCTCCTTGTCTCTCAAGCTTTATGGTAATCCAATCCCGGATCACTAGGTCATAAATCGAGATGAGTCTCTCAGGTTCTACCACAATTGAAACCCAGACCACTAGGCCCTGAATCGAGACCTATCCCTTAGGTTTCACTGTGCATCCTTCCAAAACTAGTCAAGGGCTAACTAGGCCACTGGGAATGAACTTTGAGACCACCTCTGTGCTAGATTATAGAATCCATCTAGCAAACCAAAGCTCAAAAACCAAAATAAAGATCCCAACATACCATGGCATCAAAAAAATGGAAAGGCTAAGATGAAAACCACTATCATACCCAACAAAACCATGCCACTAATAACGATAAATCCATACACCAACATGCACATCCATGCATGTCGAGACCATCTAGGTAATCACACATGCAAAAGGTTACTTGCAAGTATTCTTTATGAAACTACTTGATCTTGCTTTTCCTTCCTTTATCCTTCCTTTCCTTCCTTTCCCTTTTCTTTCTTTTCCTTCCTTGATCCAAAGATAGAGTGCTCTAAGGAAACTCTAAGTGACCAAGAGAGTGAGAGAGATAGAGAGAGAGAGAATAACGAGATAGATTTGAATATGAATTGACAAAAGGTTAGCAAAATATTTCCCACTGTTCCTCATGAGCCTCTCTATCAATGAGTCCTATATTTTCTTTATCTTCCATTATCTTTCTTCATTTTCCTCCTCACATGAAACCTATGACATTTCACCTTACTTTTCTTCTAATTTCTTTTATTTTCATAAATAAATGTGCCAGAAATGCCTTTTTTCCTTTTAATACCTTTGTCTTAGCCTTTGCCAATTTTCCTTTGGCAAAACACAGATCTAGTGATGCCCACTAGGATATCGTTGCCCAACATTCATCTTGGAATAACTGTTCCTTAACCATGGTATTCTTTTTCATTTATTAACTTTTATTAAATGAAATTTTCATGAGGGTTGTTACATATATTGAATGTCTATTGATCATTCGACAATACGATGTATGACCTTTTGGTAGTATAACAAGTTTGTTATAGAGATAAAGAGGTTTAGAGTTGATGCTAGAAGGTACAATGGTATATGTTCTTGGATTCTCACTGGTTTAATTTCATATCGAATCGATTTGGAAACAATAAGCTAGAATATAATAGAGCTCAGATTATGATTTGTATTTGTAGATGTCATTGATATAATAATGTGAGAAGTGTTATGAATTCTCATACTATCATTATTTCATGTCGATCTTCAATCTTTGTATTTATACATAGACATAATGATAGGGATATGCATATAGATCGTAGATGCGCTAACATGTGGTTTGAAAAATTTCTCTTAATTAGTGAAAAATGTGTGTATGAAGAAAGATATTATGAATGCTCATACTATCATTATTTCATGTCGATCTTGAATCTTTATATTCATACAGAGATATAATGACATGGATATGTGTATATATCGTAGATGCACTAACATGTGGTTTGAAAACTTTCTTTGAATTAGTGCAAAATGTGTGTATGAAGAAATATCTTAGTAATTCTAACAATGAATAAAAAGAACTTATTATGGAGAGAATAATTTGACAATATAAAATTCTATAGCTTTTCTAGATATGAAGTTTGATGCATAGATTGGAACTTGTAAATGATTTATCCTTAGTGACGTTATACAATAATTCTCATTTGTGATGGAAAAAGTTGTTATGTTTTGTAGAGTTTTTATTAACCTTGTCAGTAAGACTGTTTTCATGTGCTCTAAATGATTGAATAGTCATATGGGTCCTTGTAGTGGGTGTTTTATCTCCTTGTGCCTGCTGAGAATAGCTTGAGAGATTATATTGATGGCATTAAGATCCTAATGATAGGAACTTGTCTTGGATGAGTATGCATAAATCTATGATAGTATGGATATATTATTTTGATGTCACAAGAATGTGTTAGTGTGTATTATGATTAATCCGTATGGTTGATATTTAAGATTAATCCTTGTGGTTATGAAATTGTTGAGCCACAATGAAGTAAGTGTTATGTTGTTACATATTCTTATCGCACATAGGAGGAATCCTATGAACTTGTTGCTTGACAGTGATATTGGTTTGGTGCAAATTGTTGTAGATTGGCTTGACAAGTTGTGACTTGCTAGATTGTGGATGAGATTTGACAGGTTTATGAATTTGTTGGTTTCTAGAAACTATGATTAAAAATTGCATTTTAATGGTCTAATGAATCTTATTGGTTTAGTATATGGCTTGATAATAACCATATTTTCTGATTGTTAGCTTGGTTTGGCATATAACATGGATCGTGACAAATTTCTTATGACAGTGGAAATGATGACTAAATGATTTGATATACGAAAAATAGGGAGTGACATGGTACTTGACAGGATTTGGCTTGACATGTCTTGGTAGTGTTATGCCTTGGATATCTTGGTATTGACAATGTTGTTGAGAGGAGTTGGTTATTATATTGGTGATAGGTATATTGGTTTGATTCAGTTAATGGTATTCAACTATTTGATGATTCAGAGATTCAGTGATTATGTTTCGGTGTTAAGTTATTCAGTGTTTCTATGATTCAATATCTTGGTATTTGGTCAGAGTGGTTGGTGGCCTACATTTCCTTAATGGTTGATTGCCAGGTTGATCAAGTATGAAAATTTTAAAATAGGGTCCATGAAGGTGTTGAGGTTGTAGACTTCAGTGAGGGAGTAGGAGCTTCCTTCTCATAGGAGAAGATAACTTTCCATGGGGTAGTATCTTCCTTCCATTAGGAGTTCGATAACTAGTGTAGGTTGTAGCCTCCTGCAAATATCAGCGTACACACTAGAAATAATCAGTGCTAGTACAAAATGTAATAAGACTTTATTTATAATACAAGGAGAACGCAGAACAACAACATTGGTTTTAGTCTGCCACATTAGGTTTCCACCTAATATACTAGGTGTTTATTTGTTTTCCATATATATGTTTTACATAGTTCTATTCTTAATGTTGCTCATGGTTTATAACACAATATCTTGATAATGAGCTATTGGTTCTACATAACCGTGAAATGAAGGAATAATTTAAGTAGAATTAAATTGGGCATGAGATATTGATTCACCCTCCATCTCACTATTCCTAACAATTGGTATCAGAGTCAATCTCTCTAATAAAGCTTAAGCATTTGATAGTAGATTAGGGAGAATGGGAAGAAAGCACGAGAAGAAGGCCACATAAAGAAATAGGTTGAGTCAAGAAAGCAGTGAGAAGAATGTACATGATGTCATGGAAGTATTTGGATTCGTAAGTTAAGGACAATCAATAGTAGAAGAATCCAAGTGAGAAACTATGGACAATAAATTTATGCTTGTACCTCATGATACTAACTATGGGGATTGGAAAGAATATATGAGGATAATGTTTCTAAATTTTAATGTTTTCCATTTAGTCTATAATTGTTATACTAAAACTCCACCATGAAGGCAAGAAATCCAAAATAATAGTCAAGAATTAAGTGCAATATATTGTAATGTACTTGATTTAGTATTAGAGAAAGTCATGCAGTGTGAAACCATAAATGCGGTATGGGATAATTTGTAGGACATCCGTGAAGGGGAAATTAAACAAGGAACATTGCTCATGAGATGGAGTTACTAGTCTAGAAGAATACATGATAGAAAAAGTTCTTCTAAAACTTAGAAGAAAACTTGTTTCTGCTTTGAAAAATATTAACAACCTTGGAATAAGTTGCAAAAATGTGAAAATAGGGACCCTAAATTAGAACAACTTAATGAAAGGAAACAATATTGTGAAGGAATTGAAGAAGATATCATCTCTCTAAAATCAAATAAGGAGATATTGCAAGTATTTAAAGAATAAGAGAATGGGCTTACAGAAGAGACTATAGAATTAAGAAAGAAAGTAGAAGAAGGAAGAAATATTGAAGAAGGAATGAGGAAAAAATATATGGAAAAAGAATAATAGCGGAAAAAATTGGAGGTTGAGGTCAGTATTCTAAAACGTAAATTAATAAAAAAAAAATCATTTGAAAGTCCATGGTAGTACCAAGATATTGGAAAATATTCTTAACATTCAAAGATCCTCCTCCATCAAATTAGGTCTTGGTTTTCATGAAATATTTAAAGGGGAATCGAGATGTCAAACACATTCTAAAATTAACAAATGAATCCTTGAGAAATAAAAATCCAACAAGATCAATAACCAAGTGTTGATGGTGTTGGATATACCTCAACCAAGGGGTTCTCCTTCAAGAAATGTACCAATTAGACTTCACACCATTTGTTGTGGCAATCGTTATGGAACTAAGGTCGGAGTTCCAAATATTCTTATAAATTTTTCTTGGAAACAAAGTTCAAGATAGGAGAGAAATATACAGGACCTTTCGAATTATAAAGTGAGTATGCCTTGTGGATTGTTAGGTTGTAGAATCTATTAATGTTCTTCTTCCTTAAAAAGTATTTAAAAAAAAAAGAGACAACAAGAAAAAAAACCAGAAAGATAAAAGAAATGGATGCTAAACCAAAAACAAAATGTGAGAGAAAAGTTATAGAACACAAGAAAGACTATAGAAAAATAGTGCAAGATGAATGTGCATGGGAAACTAATATGCATCTGTGACTACTCCTAAGCTAACTAACTAGAAGCTTAGGGTCATGTATAATGAAATTTCCAATGTAGCCACCGTAACTTATCTTGAACTACATACACAAATATATGAGCAATGAAAACATACATAAAAGAGTGTGAAATGGAAAGGATAAGAGATTGAATGACCTGCACAAGAAATTGAAGGTCTTTCTTGTTAGAAAAAAATATGTCATAGCCACTAAGTCTAACCAACTTTAAATCTCACCTTTTTTCATGAAAACCATAATCAAACAAACCTCATAAGCATCTTGTGAATGCATCTTCATTTGTACTATCCTTCTTAGTAAGCATTAAAAAATATCAAAACTTTTTATTTTCGATGGAGCTTGTGAGGTCAGATTACTCAAACCATTTAGTGATTGGAACATTAAGTTTCAAATAGATCCCTTGAGAACCCTAAAATATTTGAAAAAATAAATTTTAAATTAGAAGCGCAAGATTAGGATGAGAATATTTTGATTGAAAATGAAACTAATCACATTTTGAAGGGTTTCTAAGATAGTGAGGACTTAACATAACCAGCAGTTAAGGTTGAAGTGCCTCAACTACTTTAAAGGTATATAATTATCACGATATGCCATAAATATTAATGAATTTAGAACAATTGTCATCGGATATGCAAGTGAGAAAATGATAAGCTGAATGATAATTAATAAAGAAAGTCTTATCACTTAGAAATGTGCTCTTAGCTGTAGAAGAGACATTTCTAATGTAACCTTTGCAATCCAACTTATAGATTGAATGCTAGCCCCTTCAATCTATAGAGGGCTCTCTAATAGTTTAATCACTGAGTTAGAAATTGACTATACGTTCACACAATAGCTAGATCTTCAAGTGAGTTGTGTTGATGTAGGGTTTGGTTTGACATGAGCAAGATAGTATATTGGGAAATGGAGTCAATAGGCTAGGGTTTATGGACCAAAATACTAGTTTTCTTATCAGCATTGACAAAGGAAAGGTAGATAACACATCCTAGACATTGGTCATCATTATAGCTAAAGGGAGAAAATAAGAGAACAATCCACTATAGTAGGGCTTATCAAATGAATCCTAAAGTAGCTTTAGAATATAGGAGTGAAACTATTTGAAATATATGAAACAAAGGATCAAATCAAGGGCGAATTCTATAACTTTTAATCTTATTCAAATATTCAAAAGACCATACATTCAAATGATATTGAAAAGACGAAAACATTGAAACGTGTAGAAAATACATACTAAGACATACCATCACAAGAGTATTTATATCACTAATCAAAATCTACTGATCTTTATAAACTTTATATTTATAAAGCTTTCAACACATGGACAATGGTTATTATTTCATAAAAGACAAACTCTTGGCTGTCCTTTTATATTTCATTTATAGAAATACTATATAGGTTTCAGATCCACAATTTGTGGAAAGTATTAATTAAAATAATACTCAAGATCCAAATGAAATGGATTTAAAAAAAATTCTTCATCTGTCTTTAGTCTAATACCATGCCGAATTCGATGAGGTGGCCTTGAACTCTTGACTTGGAATTTTTATACGAAACAAAATTCAAAAAATATGGAAAATTTATGAAAAATAGGCTTGAAAGATGCATTCAAATATCCCAAACTGTGATAGTTGTCTAAAACCTAAATAAAGTTTGTTTCAAACAGCTTATTCCCAAAAATACCTCTTTCATATTTGAAAAATTCATATTCATATTCTCGAAAATGTCATCCCAATGTGGGTGACTAAAACATGAAATAATTAATTATTTAAATCTTGAAAAGTAGGTTGTGAATATTCCTTCATATCCTTGAAACCATGATAGATGGGTAAAACATGAGACATGATTTTTTAAACTAGTATGTGACCAAAAAAGAAGTCTTTTTTTTTTTTTTACAAATTCATCTTGGTATGTTTATAGACTGCATTTGAAAACAGTGACCAAAATGGGAAAATTACAAAATTACAAAATATGGAAAAATAAGCCTCAAATGTTCCTTTGTAATTTCAAAACCATGATGTCTGGGTAAAATATGAAGGAGTTTTTTTGTAAATCATCCCCTTCACAACAAAGACAAGTTTTTGTCTTTTAAAATTCTGTTTCAACTATTTGTAAAATGTTCTTGAAGATGGTGTCTAAAACAAGGAAAAAACATATTGTTGTTATTTCTCCTTCTTGTTGATTATTTGATGAAATCTATAGGACTTCATGTGTGTGATTACAATCCAATACCTTTTGTGTTATGTCATCATTTGGTGCTCAAGTATGCTGGCTAGAATGTCAAAAATCTTCATGAAATATATTAGCCAAAATTATGGTTTTTACAACAAAATAAATTCACCCATTCTTGGATCAAGGTATTGCTACACCAAAAATAGAGATTTGTTTATTATTACATGGCTTCAAGAGCTTGATAAAGAAGTTATAATTTATCTTGGCTTCATGTCATCCTTTTAGTAGTATTTTGTATGATTTTATCATCCTTTACGGTTTCTTTCCCCTTTTTGTCAGCATGCTTTGTTTTCCTATATCTCTTTTTACTATTTGAAGCTTGCACAGTATCATCCTATACATCAATAAAAATTGTATCCTTCAACCTAGGATTAATTTTAGCCTTTGAATTTAGTATTGTCTTGTTTTTAGGGTGAGTATGAGGTTCTTGTAGTAAACCCTAAGATTTATTTCCATTTCTTCCTCCCCTCTTTCCATTTTCTATTTGCCTTTTTTACTTTGTGTTTTTCTCTATTTTTCCTCTGCTTCTTCTTCTAACATCACTTCTTCTTGTCTTATTGTTCTCATTTCATAAACCCTAACCTTTAGCTCTTTCATAGTGTTTTCATCATGTTTCTCAATGGGGACATGGCTAGTCTCTCGCTTCGTTTCCTGAGCTAGGGTTTTGACATAAAACTCTTCATATGAACTGACTGACCCATCTTTTTAAAGACTATAACATTTCACGTCCATCCATATCTTGAATTATCTTGGTCAAATGCTGCAAACACTTTTAGAGCTTTCCTGCACACTATAAATAGATTTTTAGGTTTGTTGGAAATTACCATTTTAGGGTAAACTATGCGATCTAGAGTTTGAGTTTAAAATTCCTACTTGGGATTTACAACGCATATTGTTTTCACACCATGGATGGAAAGGGGTAGGGATTTGTGAAAAAATTCTCAAGCACTTGAAATGATGGGGTTGGCATCTCAAAAAGTTTCATAGTGATGCACTATGAAAAAAATTCATAACACGAGCTGTGGGCTTGCAGTAGGCTAATTGCACTATGACAATATTAGGATAAAATTATGGTCAGGTGAGGATACTTGATTAGCCATGTCCCGAGACTTAAATAGAAACTTACAAGAAATAATGATAGGTTTTTTACATAACTATGACGATACATAATGAACTGATAAAAATAACTTTTCGACCTTTAGGGAATAGTGAAAACTTGATACTAATAGCTGGATCCAATGGGGATACTATATCCCAAAATAGGTAGTAAAGAACATGTAGAACCTATGTCTGATCCATTAGTATGCTCCAAAATCAAACACTAATAACCCTACTTGCAAATAAAATCAAACTGCAACCTGCAAACCGCTACCTATGATCTAACCGAGTCCAATATTTATTAAGAACACTTATTGAAAGTTGAAAACCAAACTACTAAAAGTATGCTCGAACTCATCCTTTCCCTGATAATCTTATTGCACACCTCTATCTACTCTAATATGCTGAAAATCTTCCCAATCAGGTGATACAAAATTTCAAGTGTAGCCAGGCAAGGAGATGACCACTCACTGGAATTATGATGACAACTTCTATAAGAAAATAGAGAAGTGTAAAGGATGGAAACTAAAAGTGAAAGTTGAATCTAAAATATGAGCATATGAGTAAAACAACCTCCACTTTCACTTATGACTACAATAGATTGGCCAAAGTATCATAGAAAACATAAAAATTCAGCTCCTTTTTATGAGAAAACACATGAGAACAAGCTTCATTTACAAGTGTTGGTTGTTCGTGCTTACTCAACATCATTCTCAAAAAACATGTTAATAAACCATTCATCATTCTCATCAGAAAAATACTTTGTACCAGATAGAATGAGTTCAAATATGAAAACAACATAATGTGCATTAAAAACACTCTCTTACTCATCAAACTATTCTCATCTTTCCTCATTAATCTTGAATAACTTTCTTTGAAAATTGTCAATTTGAATTTCATATGAATGGAAAGAAATAAGTTGTTGTACATCATTCTATTGTGAATTTGATAAAGTACCAATATGAGCCCTTTCACAATTATGTTCTTCATTAATTTCATAATGGGATGAAAACTCAAAAAATTATTGTTTTGAGGAGGAAACTGTTTGATTATCCTCGTAATTTTGTTCATATAAAAGTTGACAAACCTATGGCATGTCTTCATCAATTTTAGGGCATGCAACATGATTGTCTACAATGAGAAGCTGATGTATTTCATTTTCAGTCAATAGAGAAGCTCTAATTTACTCAAAATTGCCCTGATTATTATGGAAGCTAGTATCGATTGTTTCTTATTAAGAAAAATATTCAAAAAGGGTTTCTTGAATTTCCTCATATATTAACTCCTCATCACCATACAAGCTTTGAAGGTATTGAATGAAACTTTCAACATGCTCACAATATTTTTCGATTAGAAACAAGGAAGGACAAGATTCTTTATAATTCTAAAAATATATTGTATGAAATGCCTTTAAATAGTATAGAAAAGTAGGTGGAAAATTTGCATACCATGACCTGTTGCCTTATTCTAGGGTATCCATAAACATATTCATGAGGTAGTCTTCAGGAAAGTGAACTCCAAACTTATCAATATGCAAATGAAATTTGACCAAATGTAAACCAAAATCATCCCTTCCTTGATCCTTAAACTTTGGCAGACGAGTCTACCAATCTATGCTAGGAATACCCTAGTATATATGCTTGGCTCATCGAAGCAAACCTTGTCATATTTATTAATTAGGAAACTAGATCTGTAATTATGCTCTAGATTCATTAGATAGTTGAGTCACAATTCATTTTCGATGATCGATCATTTGATAATGGAGTCACCATAGAAGCTTCAAACTTTGGATTCTTGAAAATGGAGTCGCTAGGGAAAATTAACAACAAAATCTCTCTAAATCCCTACTTACCGTCATGAATCAGATCTCATTAGTAAAAACAATGACGGGGAAGATGTAATTTTGTATCCTCATTACGGTCTCCAACATGTTATCACTTAGAAATTCCCTCTTGGTTGTAGGAGAGAAGTTTTTAAGGTAACATTTGCAATCAAACTTATACATTGAAGAGTATCCCGTTCAGTCCAGAGAGGGCTCTCTCTAACAATCTAATCACAAAATCACCAACCGACTATACATTCACAGAGAGGCTAGAGCTTGAGTTGAGTTGTGTTGATGAAGTGTGTGTTTGGGCATGAGGGAGATAGTCTATTAGGGAACGAAATAGGCTAGGGTTTATGGAAACTGACCAAAATACCTATTATTTGATCAATATTAACAAAAGGAAGGTAGAGAGAACATCCTAGACATTGGTCATCATTATAGTTGAAGGGAGGAAATAACATAGATGTCCACTACAATATGGAATACGAAATAAATCCTAAAGTAGACTTATAATATAGTAGTGAAAATATTTGAAATATATGAAACATAGCATCAAAGAAATTATGAATTTTGTAACATTTTCTCTTATTAAAATATTCATGAGACCATAGATTCAAATAATATCACAAAGAATGAAATAAGGAAACATGTAGAAAACACATACTAAGACATACCATCACATGAATCTTTATATCGTTGATGAATATATTGATCATGGAAATATCTAGATTGATAAAGCTTTCAACACACAAAAAATGGCTATTCTTGAATCGACAACCAACCCTTGGCCCTCCTTTTACATTTAATTTATAGAAATATTACATAGGTTTCAAATCCAGAATTTGTGGAAAGTATTAATTAAAACAATCCTTAATATAGAAAAGAAATGGATATGAAGAACATATTCACCCATATTTAGTTTAACCCCAAGTTGAGTTTGATGAGGTGGCCTTCAATTTTTGACTTTACATTTTCATAGGAAACAAATTTTCAAAAAAATTGGGAACTTTTGGAAAAATACGCTTTAAAGATGCATTGAAATATCCAAAACCATGATAGTTGCGTAAAAGCTAAAAATGCTATTTTTTTTCAATTATATCATTGCCCATAAAAAAATCTTTCATATTTGGAAAATTCATCTTCATCTTCTCAAAAACCTCACCAAATGTGGATGACTAAAACAATAAGTATTTAATTACTTAAACCCTAAAAGATAGGTTAAAATATTCCTTCATATCTTTCAAACCATGCTATCTGGATAAACACTAATAGAGGTTTTCTTCTAATAATATGTGACCAACATTTTTTTATTTTTTTAAGAAATTTATCTCCATATATTCGAGAACTTCATTTGAAAATTGTGACTAAAACAAGAAAATAACATAATTACAAAATCTAGAAAAATAGGCCTTAAATATTCCTCTGTAATTTCCAAACTACGATGTACAACTCTCATAGGGAAATCTCACCAGGTTTGGGACTTCCACGTACAACGCGACCATAGACATGGCTAAACCAAATCTCAGTTTCATCTAGTCACCCCTGTGCCATATTCCAAGCATGAATGTGTGATCTCATAGAGTAGCCAATCCAAGAAAAATGAAGTGAATACAAAGGATAAACTACCTCCACCCTCACCAAACTATGATCATAGCAAAACCGACGCTCTAATCAAAACTGATCTGAACCTGAAATTCCATCCATAATCCATCACTATCCTTGAGGAGTTCACCATCTCCTTGCCTCTCAGGATTTACCATAATCTAATCTTAGATCACTAGGCCCTAAACTGAGACTAGTCTCTCAATATTTACCACAATCCAAACACGGATCACTAGGCCCTTAATGGAGACTTCTCCATTAGGCTTTACCATGTATCCCATAAAAATGATTCAAGGTATTACTAAGCCTTTGGGAATGAACCTTGAGACCACCTCTGCCCCTGATTCTAAAATCCATCTGATAAACCAAAGCTTAAAAACAAAAATAAACATCCCAACATACCATGGGATCTAGAAAAAATTAGGGCTATGCTGAAAACCACTGTCATAACTAGAAAAACCATGCCACTAACAATAAGAAAACCATACACCAACATGCAAAGCCATGCATGTCCAAACCAGATATGGAATCACACATAAAAAAAGGTTACCTACAAGAATTCCTATTGAAACTACTTCATCCTTATTTTCATTCCTTGATCTTTGCTTTGCTTCGTTTCCCTTTTCTTTATTTTTCTTCCTTGATCCAAAGCTAGATTTCTCCAAGAAAACTCTAAGTGAACAAGAGCAAGAGATAGAGAAGAAATAATGAAAGAGCTCTAGAGTTTAATGGACAAAAGGCTAGAAAAGTCTTGCCTAATGATCCTCATAAGCTGTTTTATAAATGAGGCCTCTATTTTATTTATTTTCCATTATTTTCCTTCGATTTCCTCCTCAAATAAAATTTGTGACCTTTCACCTTATGTTTCTCTTAATTTCCTTTATTTTCATAGATAAATGTTCCAAAATTGTTTTTTCCTTTTAATGCCTTTGTCTTAGCCTTTCCCAATTTTCCTTAGCCAAAACACACATCTAGTGATGCAGACTAGGATATATTTGACCAACATTCAGCTTGGCATAAGTTTCCCTTAACTATGGTCTTAGTTTTCCTTTATTAAATTTTATTACAAGAAACCTTCACCAGGGCTATTACATAATCCTACCGCTTGGGGGACACCATCCCCAATGTTAAACCACACCAAGACCTCAAAAAAAGCACTAAAAACAAAACATACTACCCCTGGAGATTTTTAACATAGCTCGGTTCATTATTTATAATGAAAGACCTGCTCAAAATAAAAACTTCATGACAACATGAGACTGTAATAGCTAAAATAACATCAATCCCATACCTCTTATTGGAACTTTATAACTTATCTCATGGTAGTATTTACATCCATATACATATATATACATTTACCAAAACATCAAAAACGCATATGCCAAACATATACCAACATCAAAGCAACACTACTTTCCCTCAACCAACAAACAATGAAGGATACAGGGCCTACATCTGATCCACCATCTCCCATGTAGCTTATTCAAACCCAAAGTTATTCCACTACACTTTAACTTTCTCTATTTCTTTGCCTTTGACCATGAGATGCTTCTACTGCAATATGCACTGAGGCTCCAATTGGGGCTGTCCTTCTTGCTCCACCTACAATATAGACCAATCCATAACATGAAAAACATCCTTTATATACTTCTTAAGTAATGAAATATGGAAAACATAATGGAATTTCAGTGTTCGAGGAAATGCAAGTCGATATTCCACTAGTCCAATCCTCTCAAGGATCTCAAAAGGCCTCCAATATTGTGGTGCAAACTAGGCACATGAACCAATCCTCAAAGAGCTTTTCTTGGCCTTGATGCATAAATACACATGCTGCCCAACCTGAAACTCCTAGAACACCCTCTGTTGATTCGTATAATTCTTTTGCATATCCTAAGCTACCTTTATATTCTTATTTATAACCTACATGTCCTACTCCATGTCTACCAACATATCTGGTCCAATAAGTACCATTTTCACTAGATCACTCTAGCTTATGGGAGTGTTGCAACTTCATCCATACAATTCCTCGAAAGAACTCATCCTCAATGACTCCTAATAACCATTGTTGTATGAAAACTCAACAAACGAAAGATACTCCTCCCATTTCTTCTACTAGTGCATCACATACATCCTTAACATATCCTCCAACATCCTATTGAACCTCTTTATTTGTCCATTTGTCTACGGATGATAACTTCTGCTAAAGGAAAACTTTGTACCCAAACATTCAAATAGTTCCTTCCAAAATTTGGAAGTTAACTTCACTTCTGTATTTGACAAAATATTGTTTGGAACACCATGTAATCTCACTATCTTTCTGATGAAAACTTGTGCTACCTCACTAGTTGAATATGTAGACTTTACTGGAAGGAAGTGAGCTACTTTTCTCGACTTGTCGACCATGAACATAATAGAATCATGATGCCACACTATCCTCAGAAGACCTCTAATGAAATCCATGGAAATGGCCTCGCATTTCCATTCTAGAATCGCTATAGGTTGTGGTAAACTACTTAGATGATTACATTCCGCGTTGACTTCCTCACAATCTAAACATCTAGCCACAAACTCAACTACTTCCTTCTTTAAATATAACCAATAGTAGAACTTCTTTACCATTTTTAATGTCTTCTGATATCCTCGATGTCCCAAGTATGGTTTAGTGGAAATTCCCTCAAGGTAAGCTTCTTGACCTTACTGCAATTTAACACATATATCATGTCTCTAAATCTCACCAAATCATCTATTGTGAGACGATAGTTTTGCATCCTGATCACCTCTACCTGTACCTATGCTCTACAGTAACCTATGCATAATATCCATGTATTTTTCATCCCACTATCCTTCTTGCAAGATCCCATCCTATAACTTTGTCCCATAAGATCTCATAACTGCTATATGATTTACATGTACCTTCCTGCTTAAAGCATATGCAACCTCATTCTCCTTCCCTTTGAAGTATCTAATCTCGAAGTCTAACTCACTAAGGGTAGCTAACCATCTAGCTTACATGCCATTTAGATTTAGCTAGTCAAATAAATATCTCAACCCACTATGATTGCTCATCAATGTAAACCTCATGCCAAGAAGATAGTTCCTCCACATCTTCAATACATGTATAATCATTGCTAGCTCAAGATCATGCATTGCATAGTAATTCTCATGCTCATTTACTTTCTATGACTCATAGCACACTTCCTTCCCTTCTTGCGTGAGAACTCCACCAATTCATCTCTTGGAAGCATTTGTATATACTACAAACACCTTGTCCATATCCACAATCATTAGCATTGGTGCATGTGTCAACAACTATTTAAGTTGCTCAAAACTAACCTCACATTATTTTGTCCATTAAAACTTCTAACCTTTCCACTACAATGATATGATAGGATATGCAGTGCATGAGAAGTTGTTGATGAACCTACTATAGTAACCTTCCAAACCAATAAATGGTCTCACCTCATCCACATTCTTAGGAGATACCCACTCCATGCTAGCCCTTATCTTTTCTGCATCCACTTTTATGCCATCCTTAGAGACAAGATGCCCCAAGTAATGTATCTCAATCTTGAAGAAGCTACACTTGCTAAGTTTAGCATACAACAAGATGGTCTCTTAGCAATCTCAACACTGCTACTAAATGCTCAAAATGTTCTTCCTCATTCTTAGAATATCCCAATATCTTGTCAATAAATACAATAACAATATTGTCGAGATAAGGACACAACACACTATTCATGAAACACATAAATGTAGCTATAACATTAGTTAAACAGAATGGAGCAACAAAAAACTCACAATACCCATACCTAGTCAAGAATGCAGTCTTGGGATATTCTCTTCCTTGATGCCTACCTGATGGTATCCTGATCGCAATTTGATCTCAGAGAACTTTGCTACTTCACTCAGTTGATTGAACAATCATCAGTCCTCACCAAAGGATACCTGTTCTTAATCATTACCTTGTTTAGCTTCATGTAGTCAATGCACAATCTAAGAGTACCATATCTCTTCTTCACGTACAACACTAGTGCACCCCGAGGCACTACACTCGGCCTAATGTACCCCTTGTCCAACATTTCCTTTAGCTGCAACATTAGCACAATCGACTTAGGTGTGCTTATCCTATAAGGTGGTTTTGATGCTAGATATTTGCCTCACTTTAACTCAATACAAAAGTCTACCTCCCTGAGAGGTGGAAACTCTATAATGTCCTCATGGAAAACATTCTGAAAATACTACAAAATTGGGTACCTACTTAACACATCGACATCCTCAATCTCCTTTCCCTTGTCACTAGAAATGTGTACTGCAAACATCACACAACCTCTTCTACAACTACATGTATCTTGCATAATATTGATCATCCTCACTGATGTAGACTTGTTCTTTCCCTACAAAGTCCTCTTTTCCCAATATCATCCACACACTCAATGGCCTTATCGAAGAAATAAAATTTGGTTCAGTGAAGGTATAGCCAATCCATACCCAAAACAATACTATCTGATCCCAATGGAAATACATTCAAGTTTGCTATTGTAGGCATACTATTTAGCTCAAATGTAGAAGCTTTTACCCAATTTTGAACTTGCTGCTTTGTATCTGTAGCCAATTGTACAACCAAGATTATTCATGCATTTATTTTATGAAATCACACTTATCCACCAGGTAAGGATTGCTATAACTATAGTTATATCCAGGTTCATTCAAAATAGAAGTAACTTGATCACACATCTTACCATCCATCTCAATGATCGATGCCTGATGATCTGCCTTCCTATTATCCACAACTACATAGATCCATGGCATTTTATGACCAACAACACCAACTGTATGCACCTCCTGAGCACTGTAGATATGGGGTCTACAACCACTCTAACATTGTGGGAAATCTCTCTTACAATGATCCCTACCAAATTCAATTTTCCTTTAGCTTTCTCATTTATTCTCAAGTCATACTTAGGATCAAATTTGTTCTTCAACTGCTCATAACAATGCTTCAACTATCGGATCACCTCCTCCAACAATGTATGATCCTTGAACTCAATCTGGTCTTTGTATGCAACTAGAATTCGTTGATGAATATCTAAAACTTAGCCTTCTCCTCCCTGAGGTAAGGTACATATCTCAACAGCTCCAAAAATCGGCTAGTATACTCATCGCTTGTAATAGAAACCATCCACAACTCACACAACTCCTTAGCTTTGTCATCATAATACCTCTTAGACAAGTACTTCGTCTTGAAGATCCTCTCAAATGAATTCCAAGTTAAATCCCCCTCATGTATACCTTTGACATTCTTCATGTCTTCCCACCAAATATCTGCTTTACCTTTGACAATGAATGTGTTTATCTTTCCTTTCATGATTTCTAAATAATCATGCAATCAAAATAATTTATTCATACCCAACAATGTGCTTCTTCATCCTATGATTTCTTCATCTCTCCATCAAAGGTACGTGCCTTTTAATTCTTGAATTCATGATCTAGGTGGATATTGGTGGCCACCCACGAAGATGACTTGGATACCCAACATTGTTTCTTTCAACTTTATAATTTCCTTAATTGTAGCACAATTTACCATTTTTAGCAGTTTTTCGGTTCTTGAACTTCCAAAGCCATTTTGAGGCCCTAAACGACATTTCTTTGGAAAACTGGGAGCAACATGGCTCTGCAGACCATTTTTCTCTTTCCAAAGTTGTCGTTCTTGGATAGAGCTTTCTATCAAGATATTGTGTGTATCAAATGGAGATTGTATGCCAAAGTTATGACCTCGGGAAGTTGATGTACCAATTTACCCAAACGGGGCCCATAGTTTGGTGTTTCATCTTCTAGGGTTAGGTTTTTGGATGCTTAGGGTTTTTCATGGTTTCTCAACAATAAATAGGCCTTCAACCCTCATTGTAACAGAGTTCAGAGGCATGTAGCTACCACATCTCTTCTTAAATATAAGCTACCATCACCCTAGATAGTTTATTTCCATTTCTGTTTGTAAGCATATTTCAGTATTTTACATTAATGAAATGAAGTAGTATTTCCTTTGCATCTCTGTGTTTATAGTCATCTCTATAATTTGTTTCATTCCTGTTTAAATCCAGATCAGTGGTATCAGAGGGGTCTATTTTTTCTTCATTTTTCTTTTCATGTCCGTAACGAGGTCGGGATACAAGGAGTTAGGGCTTCAACTGGTGAAACTTTTGCAAGACCAACCTCGAAAATCCCAATGGCCTCCCATGGTAGATGAAAATAAATATGAGCGGATAGGAGATCCTATCAAAATCTTGCTCAAAGAAGTCATCAAGCGACAAAGGAATGCGATGATGGACAACTTTACCCAAATCCTTCAGTGGCTACCCAGGGGAGATGCATCAGCTTCCAACATCTACTCTGGAAATGCCACAACATTTGAGGTACAAGTTAATTTTTAAATCCCTGTATTCCAGAGTTAGATAGATATAGATGTCATTGATAAATGGTTAAATCTGATGGAGGGTTATTTTTTCGTTCATGATTTTTCCAGTCGGGAAAATATTATTTTCTCTCTTTTCAAAACAGACTCCCACATCAAGGACTGGTGGGAAACCTACTCCGAGAAGAAGGATGAAAGCACAAACTCACTATTTCTAGCCACACCCACATTGGATTCATTCCAGAATGTCATCAAGGAGAAGTACTACCCTTTCGGAAACTATGAGGATCAATACATAAATTGGACCACGTTGTGACAGGGAAGGGACCAAGACATGCTGGATTTTACCAATATTTTCCATACCGATTGCATAAAGTTGGTTATCAAGGATTCAAAGCATCATTTGGTACTCAAATACCACGACTGCATGCACAAGTACATCCACGAAGAAATACAATTCTTGAACATCTCCTCACTCGGCATGGCATACTGATATGCCATCAAGGTCAAGTAAAATTTTAAACAGAAGAAGCGAGACTTTGGATCTACAAATATGAAGGAAGCAAAATATGCCCCCAAACCATAAAACAAAGGCCCAAGCCAAGGCGGGGTGGCCCAAAAAAAACCACCAAATTTGCAAGCAAATAACAACACTACGAAGCCAAAATACGACACGACAAAGTGGTGTGACTTCCATAAGAGCTCCCCTCACAACACAAGTGAGTGTCGGGCCAAGTAGTCACTGGTGGCTGAGCTAAAGGTTTTAGAATCAGATGCATGTTCCGACTCTAAGTTAGAACATGATAAGGGGAATGACAAAGGGAACCATATTATTGATGCGAAGCCCAATGCCATCGTTGCCACCATGAAGATCCAGAGGAGGAGGAGCGTCTCTTCCACTCATGGATGTGGTTAAATGGCTCCCCACTATAGTTCATTGTCAACAATTGGAGCTAAAATAACTTCATTTCCACAGAGGTCGTGAAGCGGCTAGTCTTACTAACCATTGCACATCCACAATTGTAAACCATTGGGTGGCTTCACTAAGGATGGGATCTTCACTTGAGCCAGCAACGTCGCCTTCCATATAACATCAAGCCCTTCATGAATGTGGTATTGTGTGACATTTCTCCCCTTGAAGTTTGTGATGTATTATTAGGAAAACCATACTTATGGAAGCGACGTGCTATGTATGAATCAAGGCCCTATGTTGTTATTGTTAGTTTGGGAAATAAGTTGTACAAGATATCGAAGGTAGCATTGCCTACCGCCATCTCTTTAGTTACTACATAACAATGTAGTAAGCTCATTTCCAAGGCTGGGAAATTTGTTTCCTGATGATACCCCCTCAAGGAAAGAAGAAGACACTGGCCACGACCTATAGATATGGGCCCTCTACATGCCAACTATAGATGGACAAGGTCATGGAGGAGTATGAGCACATCTTCACCTCCCCCGCAAGGGTTTCTCTATACTATTAGGTCAAGTATTCCATTGATCTAACCCCAAGTGCGCTGCTACCCAATGGAACAATCTATCAGTGTTCCATTCTAGAGAACGATGAAATAAAAAGACATATTCAAGAGCTGCTACAGAAAGGTCACATCTGTTCGAGTTCATCACCCTCTGGGAGCCCGATCATGTTGGTATAGAAGAAGGATCGGACTTGGAGACTCTATATTGACTATCAGGCACTGAACAAGATCACTGTGTATAATAGGTACCTGATCCCGTGGATTGATGACCTCCTGGACCAACTGAAGGGGGAAAAATATTTCAGCAAGATCAATTTGAAGTCAGGATATCACCGGGTACCAATCAAACCCTCCAATGTGTGGAACACTGCCTTCAAAGCCAAGGACAACCTCTTTTAATGGTTGGCTATGCTTGTTGGATTGATAAATGCTCCTACAACCTTCATGAGGCTAATGGATGACATCTTGTGGCCATTCAGTAACTCATTTGTAGTAGTATACTTGGATGACATCCTGATCTTCAGCTAGAGTTGGGGAGAGCACCTCCACTACATCCAACAAGTTATCGAAACACTATGGCAACACAAGTTATGTGCCAATTTGGAGAAATGCACTTTTGGCATGACTGAGGTCCAGTATCTGGGATACATTATTGATGAATAAGGAGTGCATGTTGATCCAGCCAAGATCCAAGTCATTCGGGATTGTCCATCTCTAAATACTCTGACGGAACTCTGCAGCTTTATAGGTCTTGCCAACTTCTAGCACAGGTTCGTGTTGGGATTTTGTCATATCACTTGGACCTTGAGTCAAGTCACCAAGGGAGGAGCCAGAGAAAAATTCTTTTGGTCTAAATCTCAACAGAAGGCACTCACAGAGTTGAAATATCACCTCTACTCGGCTTGAGTGCTTGCATTACCAGACTTGCAACAACCATTTAAGGTCTAGACAAATGACTCTAACTATGGTATTGGGACAGTCCTTACTCAAGATAGGCATCCAGTGGTATATCATAGTGAGACACTTTCTAACACAGTCTGGAAGTATCCCACTTATGATAAGGAGATGTATTCCATTGTGCAGGCTTGCCGACAATGGAAGCTTTACATTTTGGGGAAGGAAATGGTCATCCACATAGACGATCGACCTATGCAGTTCATTCAGACTAAAGAGAAATTATAGAATTATCACCATCAGAAGTGGTCCACGTACTTGCAACAGTTCCATTTGAATATCAAGTATAAGAAGGGCAACACAAATAATGTTGCAAATTGCCTCAGTCGACCATTCATCATGGCATTAACCACAGTGCTCAAGTATTGTGGGAACGAGACTTTTGACTGGCCACTTCTCTACAAAAGCAACCCAAAATTCAACCACACATACTAGAGACTATTGGAGGGTCAGCATGTTCCAAATTTTCACCTATAGGATGCCCTGTTATGCCACCTGGGTCACCCTCGTGTTCCTTTAAGCGAGTGTGCCAATATAATTTTGGAAGCACACTATAGTCGAGCTCTTGGGCATTTTAGGGTCGAGAAAACTATGGCATTATTGCAAAAGTATTTCTATTGGCCAAATCTTTGACAGGATGTCAGGAATTACATTAGATCATGCACTATCTGTGCCATTTCCAAATCGACAATCAAGAAGAAAGGCCCCTATTCCCTACTGCCTACCCCTAGTCGACCTTGGGAATCCATCTCCATAGCTTACATGTCAGGTATTCATTCCACTAATCATGGAAACAATTATATTTTTATGGTCATTGATAGGTTCTCGAAGATAGGCCATTATGGCATCCTGCAAGAAGAATATCACAGCAGAAGCCACTACTAAACTCTTATTTTAACGATTGTGGGTACACTTTGGGATCCCATAGTCTATCATCTCAGATGGGGACAACAGGTTCCTCAGCATATTTTGGTCCATTCTCTGGTCAATGCTGGACACCAAACTCACTAACTCCACAACCATGCATCCTCAAACTAATGGCCAAAAAGAGGTTGTCAACAGGATGACTGTACACTTTCTATGCATGTACAACTCAAATCATCCACACACATGGGACGAGAGCCTCCCCTATGTTTAGCATAGCTACAACTAGCCTCTGCGTAGCTCCACTGGCCACAACCCTTTTTAGGTGGGCTTGGGATTCCAGCCACTATGTCCCATTGATGTGGCCATGCCATTTGCAGTTACTCACGCAGATTTGGCTCATGTCGAGTCTGAAATAGGTAAGGCAAACAACTTCATTAAGCACATCCAACATATTCACCAGCAGGTCCATGACATTTAGGAGATATCAAATTCCAATTACAAGCATCGACATGATCAACATCGGGTGCCACACAAGTTTTAGGTGGGTGACAAAGTCTTGTTGCATTTGTAAAAGGAACCCCCTACCAGATCCTATCGGAAACGAAAACCACTCTGATATGGTCCTTACACCATTACCAAGGCTATGGGAGACAATGAATTTGAGCCCAAAATTCCCCCATTCCTTGGCCTGCACCTAGTGTTCAATGTAGACCGCCTTCGACCATACCTTCCACCATTACTATACACATCCGACATTGCAGAACAACTCACACTAACACAGTTAAATTTAGATTGCATGGAACAAGATGAAACTGATCGAATCATGGACACACATATCAAGTACACTCACGAACAAAATATCCAACTACATCGAGGTGTTAAAGCAAGCCAACTCCTTCACTAGGGAATGTGGCTCACTAGGGACAAAGTTCAACAGACGTTTCATCATCTCATGGAGGAACTCAATGCAATGGGGACGATTTCTTCCTAAGGGGGGAGGAATGATCCAAGTGGATATTAGTGGCTGCCCACCAATTCCACTTGGACCCCCACCATTGTTTCTTTCAGCTTTTTAATTTCCTTCATTGTAGCACAGTTTACTATTTCTAGCAGTTTTTCGGGTACATAAATTCCAGAACCATTTTGAGGCCCTAAATGACATTTTTTGGGAAACCTGGAAGCATGATGGGGCCATGGACCGATGTTGCGCTTCCCAAAGTCATAGCTCTCGGATAGATCTTTCTAATGAGATTTTGTGAACGTCAAACTGAGATCGTATGCCAAAGTTATGACCTCGGGAAGTTGATGTACCAATTTACCCAAAAGGTGCCTATAGTTTGGCGTTTCATCTTCTAGGGTTAGGATTTTGGATGTTTAGGGTTTCCCATTATTTCTCAACAATAAATAGGCCTTTGAGCCTGATTGTAACAAAGTTCAGAGGTATGTAGCCTCCACATCTCTTCTCACAGATAAGCTACAATCGCCCTAGCTGGTTTATTTCCGTTTCTGTTTGTAACCATATTTCAATATTTTACATTAATGAAATGAAGTAGTATTTTCATTGCATCTCTGTGTTTATGGTTATCTCTATAATTTGCTACAGTCCTATTTAAATCTGGATCAGTGGTATCAGAGGGGTTTGTTTTTTCTCTGTTTTTCTCTGCATGTTCCCATCGAGGTTAGGATATAAGGAGTTAGGGCATCAACTGTTCAAACATTTGCAAGACCAGCCTCGCAAATCCCGAGGGCCTCCCATGGCAGATGAAAAGAAAGATGAGGAGGCAGGAGTTCCTATGAAAGCCTTGCTCAAAGAAGCTCTCGAGTGACAAAGGAACACGATGATGCACAACTTTTCCCAAATCCTTCAATGGCTACCCAAGGGCGACGCATCAGCTTCCAACATCTAATTTAGAAATGCCACACCATTTAACGGAAAAGTTAACTTTCGAATCCACATATTCGAGGGTCAGATAGATGCAGATGCCATCGATAAATGGTTAAATATGTTAGAGGGTTATTTTTCTGTTTATGATTTTTCCAGTCGGGAAAATATTATTTTCGCTCTTCTTAAAGCAACCCCCCATGTCAAGGACTGGTGGGAAACCTACTGCTAGCAGGAGGATGAAAATACAGGCTCACTACTTTCAGCTGCACCCACATGGGATTCATTCTGGGATGACATCAGGGATCAGTACTACTTTGTTGGAAGCTATGAGGACAAATACATAAAGTGGACCACGTTGTGGCAGGGAAGGGACCAAGACGTGAAAGAGTTTAGCAATATTTTCCATACCCTTCACACAAAGTTAGGTATCAAGGATTTGGAGCAAAACTTGGTACTCAAATACCATGACTACCTGCACAAGTACATCTAGGAAGAAGTAGAATTTTTGAACATCTCCTCGCTCGGTACGACATACCAATATGTTGTCAAGGTCGAGCAAATTTTTAAACAGAAGAAGTGAGACCTTGGATTTGCGAATCTAAAGTAATGGAAAGGTGCCCACAAACCATAGAACAAAGGACGAAGCCAAGGCGGGGAGGCCCAAGACAGCTCGCCAATGTTGGAAGAAAAGAACAACGTTGTGAACCCAAAAAAGGACACAGGAAAGAGGTGTGAGTTCCATAAGAGCTCCACTCACAACAGAAGTAAGTGTCATGCCAAGTAGTCACTGGTGGATAGCTAAGGGTTTGAGAATTAGATGCATGTTCTAACTCTGAGTTAGAACTTGATAAGGTGAATGTCAAAGGGAAACAGATTATTGATGTGGAGCCCAACGCCACCGTTGCCACCACGAAGATCTAGAAGGAGGAACCTGAAGATCCAGAGGAGGAGCAGTGTCTCTTCCACTGCCAGATGTGAGTAATGGGCTCACCACTATAGTGCATTATCGATAGTGGGAGCCCAAATAACCTCATTTCAGCAGAGTTCATGAAGCAACTAGGCTTACCGACCACAGCATATCCACAACTGTACACCATTAGGTGGCTTCACTAAAGATGGGATCTGCACGTGAACCAGCATTGTGGCCTTCTATACAACATCAAGCTCTTCATGGATGAGGTATTGTTTGTCATTACCTCCCTTAAAGTTTGTGATGTATTATTAGGACAACCATACTTGTTGAAGTGACATGCTCTGTATGAATGAACGCCCTGTGCTCTTCTTGTTACTTTGGGAAATAAGTTGTACAGGATACTGAAGGTAGCACTGCCTACCAACATCTCTTCAGTTACTGCAGAACAATGAAGTAAGCTCATTTCAAAAACTAGGAAATTTGTTACCTTGATGACAAACCATCAAGGAAAGAAGAAGACGGTGGCCACAACCTCTAGACAGGGCCCCTCCAAATGAAAACTTTAGATGGGAAAGGTCATGGAATACTATGAGGACATCTTCACCTCCCCCATAGGGATTCCTTTGCACTGTTAGGTCAAGCACCCCATCAATCTTACCCTAGATGCACTGCTACCCAATGGACCAATCTATAAATTCTCCATTATGGAGAACAATGAAATCAAGAGGTAGAATTAGGAGATGCTACAGAAAGGTCACATTCATCCGAGTTCATCGCCCTATGGGAGCTCAATCGTTTTGGTGTAGAATAAGGTTGGTTGTTAGAGACTTTGTATTGACTATCTGGCATTGAAAAAGATCATTGTTCATAATAGGTACCCCATCCCATGGATTGATGACCTCCTAGACCAATTGAAGGGGGAAAAATATTTCAGCAAGATTGACTTGAAGTCAGGATATCACCAGGTACTATTCGGACCCTCTGATGTGTGGAAGATTGCCTTCAAAGCCAAGGAGGGCCTCTTCGAATGGTTGGTTATGCCTTTTGAATTGATGAACGCTACTCCAACCTTAATGAGGCTAATGGATTGCAACCTGTATCCATTCACAAACTCATTTGTAGTGGTATACCTAGATGACATCCTGATCTTCAGCCAAAGTTGGGAAGAGCACCTCCACCACATCCAACAGGTTGTCCAAACACTACGGCAACACAAGTTATGTGGCAATTTACAGAAATGCACTTTTGGCATGACCTAGGTTCAATATCTAGGATACATTATTGATAAACGTGGGGTACATATGGATCCATCCAAGATCCAAGTCATTCAATATTGGCCATCTCCAACCACTCTAACATAGCTCCCCAGCTTTCTAGGTTTTGCCAACTTCTACCACAAGTTCGTGTTGGGATTTTCTCATATCACTTGGCCCTTGAGTCAAGCCACCAAGGGAGGACCGAAAGAAAAATTCTTTTGTTTTGAATCTAAAGAGAAGGCATACACAAAGTTGAAATATCACCTCTACTCAACACCAGTGCTCGCATTACCAAACTTGTAACAATCATTTGAGGTCAAGACAGATGCCTTTAACTATGTTGTTGGGGCAGTCCTTAATCAACGCGGGCATCCAATGACATATCATAGTGAGACACTTTCAGACACAGTCCAAAAGTATCCCACTTATGAAAAATAGATGTATTCCATTGTGTAGGCCTTTCGAAAATGGAAGCATTACATTTTGGTGAAGGAAACGGTCATCCACGCAAACCATCAAGCCCTGCAGTTCAGACAGACCTAGGGGAAATTGTGGAACGATTGCCATCAGAAGTGGTCCACATAACTGCAACAGTTCCAATTGAATATCAAGTATAAGAAGGGTAGCACCAATAATGTTCTAGATAGCCTCAACCGATCATGGTGTTTACCAATGTGCTCAAGTCTTGTGGGAATGAGACTTTTGATTGGCCACTTCTCTACATAAGTGACCTAGAATTTGGCGACACATACCAGACACTCTTGGAGGGTCAGCATGTTCTAGATTTTCACCTCTAGGATGCCCTGTTATGCCACCTGGGTCACGTTTTTGTTCCTTCAACAGAACGTGCCAAGTAATTTGGGAAGCACACGATAGTCAGGTTTATGGGCATTTCAGGGTCAAGCAAATGGTGGTAGTACTGCACAAGTATTTCTATTGCCTGAATCTTCAATAGGATGTCAAGAAGTACATCAGATCATGCATTGCCTGCGCCATTCCCAAACCCACCATTAAGAAGCAAGGCCTCTATAACCTGCTACCTACCGCTAGTTCACCTTGGGAATCCATCTACATGGGTTACACATCATGCCTTCCTTGCACTAAGCATGGAGATGACTATGTTTTTGCGGTCATCGATAGGTTCTCAAAGATGGCCATTATGGTGGCCTGCAAGAAGAATATCACAAAAGCAGCCATTGCTAAACCCTTCTTTGAATGAGTGTGGGTACACTTTGGGATCCCACAATCTATCAACTCAGATCAGGACAACAGGTTATTTAGTACTTTTTGGTCTAGTCTCTGGTTGATGTTGAACACCAAGCTCACTAAGTCAACAGACTTCCATCCTCAAACTGATGGCCAGACAGAGGTTTCCAATAGGATGAGCATACACATTTTGTGCTTGTACAACTCAAATCATTAATTTACATGGGATGCGAGCCTTCCCTGTGTTTACCACAGCTACAACCGAGCTCTCCATAGCTCCATTGGCCACAACCGTTTTTAGGTGGGCTTGGGATTCCAACTGCTATGTCCCATTGATGTTGCCATGCCATTTGCAGCTATTCATGTAGATTCGGCTCATGTCCATTCCAAAATAGATAAGGCAAACAACTTCTTTGATGACATCCAACATATTCGACAGTAGGTCCATCAAATTCTGAAGAAATCAAATGCCAAGTACAAGTAGCGACATGATCAACATCGGGTGCCACACAAGTTTCAGGTGGGCGACAAATTCTGGTTGCATTTACACATGGAATTCCTTACTGGAGCCTATTGGAAACTAATACCACTCCAATATGGTCCTGTTGTGGCCACCAACAACCCCCCTCTTTGTTTGATATTAGCAATAACACCAAGCAAATAGCGACCCTTAATAGAAAATCCAAATAAACATTTGATAAAAAAAAATTGTATTTAGCTCCTTAAAACTTTATCTGAACAAAAGAATGAAACGTTTTTATTATGAGCATAGTAGACTACGAAGAAGCAATGCGAAATTCATCACATCGCATTCATTATGAAACGCTCTTAAATGAAAAAACTTAAGAAATCTCTGACGGCCGATATGTGACGTCGCATATCGCAACATCGCATAAGTAGCACACAATGACTGAACGACTAAATCTGCGATGATGTGATCTGCGATGCTGCGATCTGTGATGCTGCGATCTGCGATAATGCGGTCTGTGATAAATGCGATTTACGAAAATTCGCAATCATAATTTCTACGATAACACATCTTAACGATGCGACCCACGATGCTGCGATGCGAGTCGCAGAAATCGCCCATCGCAAATTTTCCTCGGCGCAGTATTCAATGGAAAGTTGTCCGTTAACCAAAATTGGGTGTACACCTTAAAAGAAATCAATAATTGTACGCCAAAATATTCAGGAAGGACAGTCTCATGTTTTTCGAAGAGTCAATTCGCTATAGATATCATGATTATGCATTGATAAGAGCCTAAAGCTTTCATGTCAATCTTTATTACCATTACTCATTTCCTTTGCATAAACTATAAGACAGGCAATAACATGAGGCAATGTGCAGGAGACATCTAAGGAAAAGGGGAAAGTGTCAATGCTCCGAGAACAGAGAAGAAATCCCTCCAGAGACGGATGTCGCATGCGATAGGGCCATATATTCCAGAGTATCACTCAACAGATGCTGATGTCAATAGGCCACCTAAGGCTCAGAGTCAAAGACACACAAAAGCAGCATGTTTACAAAAAATCCTGAAGCTTACGCACCAGAAAAGCCCGGAATGAAGAACGTAGGCAGTTTTCAATGCAGAAAATTGTTCAGAGAGTTAAGTCTCTAACTTTTTCAGTCACTCGCAAGGCCGGAAATCAAAATAGCAAAATCAGAGTCACTTTAAGAGAAATTTGGGTCATTACCAAGTATACACGTAGAGAATATACCCAGCAAGAGGAAGATTCTTGAAAATATCTTTTAGTTTACTAGAAAGAGGTGCCAACGCTTGTTATTTCTATTTTCATAGTTCAAATGAAAACGGAAGGAAAACAAATGACTCTTATCATGGCGAAAGTTACGTGCTTGCAGCACTAAAGAAGCAAATATAGAAATAGTTTAGAATTAGCTTCAATTTTTAGAAATAGTTTTTCTTTATCAGAAGGGCGGTCATTTAAAAAAAATCGTATCCTAAATTTATGTAATTAAGTTAATTAGTTAGCAATATTTAAACCCTTCTCATGCATTTAGAGAAGGGTCCAGAGATTTGTCAAAAAATTGTCCTCGGAACATGCACTTCTACACCCTCAGAGGAGGTTTTGATGAATGGATGGATCGAGATTTATTTTTATTTACATTTGATGTCTGCTACTGATGTTGCACTTTTTTACTCTTAGTAGATGTTAGAACAAGTAGAGATAGATCGTTTTTTCTTGAAGTTTGTGAGTAGGATCAGTCATAAATGGTACTTTTATCTCTTAGCAATTTCTGCTTATATTCTTTAAGTGATTTACAGTTTTCAGTTGTTTATATGTTATTGCATGAATGTATGGGTTACCATTTGGCACTTCTGTACAGTGGAGTCATTTGTTTATGTCTGGCATATGAATAGCTTATTATGCGATATGTTGTTCACAACTATTTTGCCTAACTTCTTATCCAAAGTGGTTTATCTTAATTGATTTCTATTCTTATGATAGCTGAATGATCTTTATTATCAGTTATTGTTTGAAATCTCTTTAGATCGCATAATAGAATATATACATCCCGAGTTAGTGTAGATTAGATGTGTTGTTTCTCATTAGATTACAATAGCATAGAGTTGGTTTAAGAATCTGAATTAAATTATCTTTAAAGTACTCTTAGGTCAACATTATCCAACTCTATACACACACACACACCCTCAGATTCGGAAATTGGTCCCATTATCCCGAGTCGGACCCGCTATACCAAATGGATAAGGAGCTGCCAACCAAGGTCTGGACCGGGTGGGTATCCCGCTTGTTGTTGACCTGATCTTTTGGGCTTCAACATATTTGGTGCTAGAAGGAGGGCCTGAACTATGAATGGCACCTAAATCAAAATCTAAATACCATTCTAAGAGTAAATCACCCTCATCAACTCCCCCGACTTCCCCGGTATGTTTAAATCCAGAGTCAGAAGTCGGTCGACTATTAACCACTGCTAAATACCCTAATATTTCAGACCAATCTACCATTGAACCGCCTAATGTTCAAACTCTGATTCAAAAACTCCAGGGATTTTCTATTTTTACACCGGGGTCTGATAAATCTCAAAGCAGCGTGACTTTGCAGTACAATCCTGCTCATCCCCTGACTAGGTTAAAGAGCGAAAAATTTGACATCCAGCCAACTGAATTCCCTCTTCCCACCAGGAAAAGAGCAAGGAAAACATCACTGCAGTCTAACAGTGAGACTCTTTCATCTACATCATCCATCTCAACCCCCTCACTTCGAAGTCAGCCACCCACATCTTCATTCCAAACCACTCATCCACCTTCCACAACCCCTCTTCCTCAAACATCTAAGATCATAATATCTTAATCTTCCCATCCTCAAGGATCACCATCTGCACTTTCAATTACTAGCAGGTCAACAATGGCCCACTCTCCATGGAACAACCCTGGAGCAGTTTTAATGCCTCCAACCCTGAGCCAAATACTGGCCCATCCTGAGAAATGGCTACCCAAATTCAATCCAGAAGCACGCATGCTAGTTGAAGATCACATTAACAATTTCATGCTTTCCGTCAATCTAAATGGGGTTACCAACGAGGATGCTGTTGTCCAGCTTTTTCCCTATACAATGCAAGGAATAGCCGGGTCATGGTACTTTTCATTACCATTCGGGTCTATCACAAGTTGGGACATCTTTCAAAATCAATTCCTCACCATGTTTGGTGATGACAGATCAACGACAATGTTAATCAGTGACTTATCCAACCTTAAAGCCGAGTCTAGAGAACCCATCAAAGATGTCAATTGATGGTTCAATAAGATCCTCAACAAAATTCCCACTTCTTCCCAACCCATCGAAGAAGTATGGTGTGAATGGTATATCACAGCCTTACCATCAAACTTAGCAGTCTTCGTAGATAGGGAAAATAAAACAACTTTAGTTGAAAACCTGATAAAGGCAATAGCAGTAGAGAAACGTGTTATAGCCTTGGAAAAGAGATCTATGATAGAGGAACACAAATCTAAAAAGGTCACCTTCAAGGAAGACCCAAAGAAGAAACAGACGAAAGATCCTTTCGATTTGGAAGGGTTGCAGAAGGTATTAAAGACCATGTCCAATGAAATGATTGACATAAAAAAGCAGGTGGCAGAAACATCTTCGAAAAAGCCCTGCAGAGCTTTTAAAAGAGGCCCTTCAATGGATGCAAAACCACCCAACGTTATCTCAAATGTCGAATCCGAAGAAGAGGAAGAAGAAGAGAGTACTATTGAAGGGCAGACCAATGATGAAGACGTTGTGGAACTACAAGGAATGTGGGATTTCATCCTCCCACAAGAAGAAGATCAAGAAGCATTTCCGGTTAGCACACGAAGGAAAAATCAACTTGAACCTCCCCAAACTACCCCTAAGAAGAAGGGTGCAAGCCCTACAACAAAAGAAAAAGTCACAACAAAGAAAACGACCGCTAAAGCAACTCAATCTAGCCCAGTCCAACCCGATCAAACACCTCCATCAAGAACACTAATAGTGTCAGATGAAATGGACTACAATATTATTGATGACATGAAAAAGACTAGGGTTAATATCGCTCTTTATGAATTGAGCAAATTGAAACATGAACAGAAGATAATGATGAAAGAATTACACGTCGTGCCTGCTACATCTTTACCTACAGCTGTAGCTTCCCACGACATGGGAAGACCTCCAACCAACACGGCCAATAAGATTGATCCAAATGACATCGCCTTGATTGGAGGGAGGTCAAGATCTCACAATCCCCCTTTTCTGCTCACTTATGAAATTTTCAATAAAAATGTGCACAATTATTTGGTAGATTCTGGAGCTTCAACAAATATTTTACCCAGATCAATATGTGCCAAGTTAAATGTTCAACCACAAAAATCCGTAGTGCGCATAGTTCAGCTTGATCGATCTCAAGTCGAAGTGATTGGCGAACTTAATCAAGTCACCATAAGATTGTCGTCTAACCCTAAGGTATGTCAGGTTATCGACATTCTAGTAGCTGATATCCCAGAATTATATGGCTTAATTCTTAACAGGGATTGGTCCGAAAAACTCCATGGATACTTCTCAGCCGACTGGTCGCACATATGGTTACCCTACAATGGTAAACCAAATCAAATAAAGGTTGAACGAGAGTTACAACAGAAGTACATAGTAACGGAATTGGAGAGGGGAATTGAAGCAATAGCATATAACAGTAGCATCATAGAAAATTACTCAGTATATTCTTTCCTCGACAATTTCAATGCTCATACATCACCTTACTTAGAAAATTCATTTTTGTCCCAAGTCGAAAAATTTTCACAAACTGATGATTCGAAGTGTGTTAATTTTGTAGAGAAACCTACAAATACATCTTTGTTTTGGAAATTATATTTTTATGGCTGTAAGTCTAACAAAGGGGCAGGAGCAGGATGCATTCTGATCAACCCAGATGGAGATAAAACCATGCTTACGTGCAGACTGGAATTCGATTGCACAAACAATACAGCAGAATATGAGGCCTTGGTGGAAGGCCTATACAAAGCGACCGGGTTGAACGTCAAATATCTTCAAGTCTTCGGAGACTTTGAGATTGTCGTTAAACAGGTACGTAACACCATACATTGCCTATCAAGTCATTTGAAACACTATCAATCTCTAGTACAAGATCTGACTGAGCATTTCATGGCATTCAATATTTTGTCAATCCCAAGACTCCGAAACGCGAGTGCAGACCTTTTAGCTAATGTAGCCTCTAGACTTATTCCCTCCGAAGATTTTAGTCTAGATAGATTCTCAATAGAATTAATTTTTAGACCATCCATCCCTAACAACATTACAAAATGGAGAGTATTCAATGACGATCCTGATATTGTAAATTTCCTCACTTCAGAAGGATCCTACTCCAATCAAATAATTGACGAAGACCATCATGATTGACAAATACAACAAAATAGCACTAGTAATGCTATACCTAAATCGGTGGTTAAGTTAGAAGACTTATACGACTTGAAAAGTCGGTTTAAAAGGTCTACTAATTCCAAGCTCTACAGTTCAACTCTGAACTATGAATTAGTAAACTTGGGAACCGATGATAAACCACAAAACGTTAATCTATGTCACGGCCTAGCTCCTGAAGAAAAACTAGCATATATTCGTCTTTTGAGACAATACAAAAATGTTTTTGCCTGGAATTACGATGAGTTGAAGACATACGACACTTCTATTATCCAACATACTATCCCTATGATTGACAACGAAAAACCTGTCCAACAAAAACTTAGAAAGATCCACCCCAATTTAGAAAACCAAATAAAAACTGAGTTGAATAAGTTATTAAGAGCTAGAATAATTTTCCCGGTCAGACATTCCAAATGGGTCTCCAATATGCTACCCATTAGAAAGAAAAGCGGAGATATGAGAATCTGCATCGATTTTTGGAATCTTAGGAAAGCCTGTCAAAAAGACAATTTTCCCCTCCCTCCTATGGAGCAGATATTACAGGCAGTAGCAGGCTCAGAACTAATGTCTCTCTTGGATGGATTTTCAGGATACAATCAAGTGCTGGTACACCCCGACGATCAGTTAAAAACCACATTCCAAACTAAATGGGGCACGTACGCATATCGAAAGATGCCATTTGGTTTGATCAATGTCAGCGCTACATTTCAGAGAGCCATGGACATCGCGTTCAAGGGTTTCGTCAATAAATCTGTAGTGATTTATTTGGATGATATAATAGTGTACTCCAAGAAGCGAAGTGACCATCTCAAAGACTTGAAACAAATCTTTCAACGATGTTTAAGGTATGGGATTTCACTTAACCCAAAGAAATCTTTTTTCGCATTAAGTGAAGGAAAACTTCTAGGATTCATAATATCAAAATCTGGTATTCACAGTGAACCTGATAGAATCAAAGAAATTTCTGAAATATCCCTACCTCATAATAAAAAGGCCATGCAATCTTTTCTTGGTCAAATCAATTTTGTGAAAAGATTTTTCCCTCATTTTTCATGAATTGTTTCTCCTTTGCAAACCATGATAAAAAAGAATTCAAATTTCAAATGGGGCCAAGATGAGCATGAAACATTCAACCTGATCAAACAAGCTATCATTAATGCTCCATCTTTAGCAACCCCAAATTTTTCAGAATCTTTTACCTTATACACATTCTCCTCAGAGAAATCATATGCCGTGATTCTAACTCAAGCGAATCAAGAGAAAGCGGAAGCTCCAATCACATTTTTTAGCTCGAATCTACAAGGTGTTGGACTTAACTATTCAAACATGGAGAAACAGGCATATGATGTTTTCAAAGCAATCAAATGCTTCAGATCTTTCTTACTTAAAACCCATACCAAAGTCATACTACCATTTCCAGCGGTAAGAAATCTTCTAATACAGAAAGATGTGGGTGAAAAAAGAGCAAATTGGATCACTAATTTACAAGAATACGACCTTGAGATCAAACCAGCAAGCATCGTAAGAGGTCAAGGCTTCTACAAAATGTTGGCTGGAGCATCAAAAATTCCTGAATATTCATCTGAAGAGGTAAAAACGTATGAGGTAAGCCTAAATGATAAAGAATCATTATATGCTGACACCATTTATTATCTTAAGAACGGTTATGCTCCAGCACACCTAGATCACACCAAGAAAAGAGCTCTGAGATTAAAAGCTAAACTATATGAGCTCGTAAATGATGTTCTATTTAAAAAGAATTATGATTCTGTGCTTCTTAGGTGTCTTGACAAAACTGAAGCCGAAATGGTTTTGCAGGAACTCCACGATGGACCCACGGGTGGACACTATGCTAGAGATGCTACTGCACATAAGAACATACGTGCAGGATATTATTGGCCCACACTGTTCAAAGACTCACATAGTTACATGAGGAATTGCCAAGTCTGCCAAACTATTGTAGGGAGACAAAAGAAACCATCCATGCCACTACAGCCGGTAAACATCGAACAACTGTTCAGTCAGTGGGGCTTGGACATAATAGGTGAGATCTTTCCTCACTCTTCTAAGCAGCATAGATACATCCTCACGACAACAGATTATTTTACTAAATGGGTAGAAGCAATTCCTCTCAAGACAGCTAATTCTGAAAACATCATTGAATTCATAGATCAATTTATAATCACTAGGTTTGGATTGTGGACGACTTTGATGTTTGATAATGCCTCGTACTTTTCTGGGAATGCAATGGCTGAGTTTACACTTAAAAGAGGGTGCAAAATGAAATATTCAGCCAACTACTATCCACAAGGAAATGGATTAGCTGAGTCAACAAATAAAAACCTAATCAAGGTTATTAAAAGAACAATTGACCAGAACCAAAAGAATTGGCACAAAACTTTGGTAAATGCTTTATGGGCAGATAGGATAGCGAAGAAAGCTTCAATCGACACTTCTCCCTTTAATTTAGTTTATGGGAAGGAAGTGGTTCTTCCAATTCACTTAATGATCTCCTCCTTGTCTTTAGTACAATACATCGATGAAGTATCTACTTCCTCCTTACAATTAAGACAAATGGAAATAATTAAATTAGAAGAACAATGAGAACAAGCTAAGAAAACCCATGCTCATCACCAAGCACTAATAAAATCCTCTTTTGATTCAAGCATAATGACCAGAATTTTTTTTCAGATGGGAGATCTAGTTTTGAAATGGGATCAGGCTCATGAAGAGAAGGGAAAACATACAAAATTCCAGAAAATTTGGCTTTGTCCTTTTTAGATTGTAGAATTCATAGGCCCATCAACGTTTGTGTTGCAGGATTTAGTAGGTAGAAAGGATTCTTTGCCTGTTAATGGACAGATCCTGAAAATATATTTTCCATAGAAGATTACCCTTCTTTTTTTTTGTAGGATAGCTTTTCATTTTTTTTTTCTTCTTTCTTATAAATAAAACCAGTTGTAGATGGTTACTACAGGAGTTCATGCAAAAAGACACCAAATTCTTTGTTAGATTTTGATTTTTTCACTTGTACAAATAGTAAAAAAAATTGAAAAATCTTATCTTTATTATTGACGGATAGAGTTAACTTTAGCCTAGATATGATACTAGTTTCAACTTCAAAGAATTTGATGAAAGCAACCTTTGGCAAGAATTTGTTTTATATGAGCACAATGAAAGGTATCAATAATAAAATAAATATTCTTTGTAAAACTAATGTTTTCAAACTCTATTATTGTCGTCTAGAGATTTCTTCAGGAAGAACAATGGTTTCCTCCCTGCTAAAGAAAATCGCAGCATTCAGATAAACAATCCGAGAAAACACTATATCTCAAAGAATAAGAGGTCTCATCACGAGCCGACTTATCATGATCATAGATATTATAACTTGCTGACTTTTCCAATACTGTCCACCAAAACAGGGCAACAACTTAAGATTGTTGCAATCAAAAGACAAGGGGTCTCATCACGAGCCAGCTTGTTCAGCAAAAGTGTGAATCAAGTGAATGACTGTGTCATAATTTGGCCACCAAGCCAAGACATTGTTCTTTAGAGAATAAAAAAAAGAAAAAGTGTCAAAATGGGTTTTTCTCTGAAAAAGTTGTAGATAGCCTTAAGCAGGATAAAGGATCATTACTGGGTAACAGGTAACCCTGTCGAGGCTATGGACGCCTACTGGCAGCAAAGGCTCTACCTACGGTAAATGAGCATATTTTAAAAAGGCCAGCATAACAGAGATGACCTTATTTTATCTTTAAAAGACCAAGTAATGGCTGGTGTAAATGCAAGGACTAAGCCTCAGGAAACGAACGATTGGAATAGAGAAAGGTTGAAACAAAATATCATTGATAGGATAAGACATAATGTACTCTATCTGTCCCTAAAAAAGTTTAGACTTATGAAAATTTTCCTGTTTCGGAAGTTAAAATTCAATAGAAAATCAGAGATAACTGGTTCTTCCCAGTGAATCACCATTGTTGTGGCCACCAACAACCCCCCTCTTTGTTTGATATTAGCAATAACACCAAGCAAATGGGGACCCTTAATAAAAATTCAAACAAGCAGTTTTAGGAACATTTTTGTTTTTAATTCCTTAAAATTTTATTGCGACAAAGCAATGAAACATTTATTTTATGAGCATAATAAACTACGAAGGAACAATGCGAAAATCATCGCATCGCATTCACTATGAAGTGCTCTTAAAAGAAAAACTTAAGAAATCTCCGACGGCTGATGTGCGACATCGCATATCGCAACATCGCGTAAAGTAGCACACAATGACTAATTTCTGCGATCTGCGATCTGCGATATTGCGATGATCTGATATTGCGATGTCGCGATACTATAACGCGATCTGCGATCTGCGATAAGCGCGAATTTTCCTCGGCACAGTATTCAAGGAAAGCTGTCCATTAATCAGAATTAAGCGCGCACCTTAAAAAAGAAATTAATGATTGTACGCCAAAGCATCCAGGAATGACAACTTTTTGTTTTTCGAAGGTCCAGTTCACTGTGAATGTCATAATTATGCATACACAAGATTTAAGGCTTTTCATGTCAATCTTTATTACCATTACTCTTTTCCTTTGCGTAAACTATAAAACAGGAAATGACCTGAAGCAATGTGCAGGAAACATCTAAGGAAAAGGGGAAAGCACCAATGCTCGGAGAACAGGGAAGAAATCCCTTCAGCAACAGATGCTGATGCCGATAGGTCATCTAAAGCTCATAATCAAAGGCGCACAAAAGCAGCATAATTACAAAAAACCCCGAAGCTTACACACCAGAAAAGCCCGGAATGAAGAACGGAGGCAGTTTTCAATCCAGAGAGTTGTTCAGAAAGTAAAGTCTTTGACTCATCTAGCCGTTCACGAGGACAGAAACTGAAATGAGCAAAAGCAGAACCAGTTTGAGGGAAATTTGAGTTATTACCAAGTATACACCCAGTCAGCGGGAGATTCTCTAAATTATCTTATAGTTTACCAGAAAGTGGTGCCAGCTCTTGTTACTTCTATTTTTATAGCACACATGAAAGGGGAAGGCATCCAGCCGACTCTTCCCAGTCGAATGTTGCATGTTTATAGCACTAAGGAGCAAATACAGAAATAGTTCAGAGTCAGATTTAATTTTTTAGAAATAGTTTTCTTTATCAGAAGGACGGTCATTTGAAACCGGATCCTAAATTTATGTAATCAAGTTAATTAGCTAGTAGTATTTAAACCCTTCTCAGGCATTTAGAGAAGGGTCTGGAGATTTGTCAAAAACCCGTCCTCAGAACATGCACTTTTGCGCCCTCGGAGGTGGTTTTGATGAATGGATGGATCAAGGTTTATTAATGTTTGCATTTGATATCTGCTACTGATGTTGCACTTCTGTACTCTTAGTAGATGTTAGAGCAAGGAGAGATAAATCATTGTTGCTTAAATCTTATGAGTGGAACCAGTCATAAATGGTACTTTTATCTCTTGACTATTCCTGCTTATGTTCTTTAAGTGATTTATAGTTTCAGTTGTTTATATGTCATTATATGAATGTATGGGTTATCATTTGGCACTTTTGTACGGTGGAGTCATATTGTTCGCATCTGACATATGAATAACTTATTATGCGATATGTTGTTCACAACTGTTTTGCCTAACTTCTTATGCAAAATAAGTCTATCTTTAATGATTTCTATTCTTATGATAGCTGAATGATCTTTATTACCAGTTATTGTTTGAAATCTTTTTAGATCGCATAATAGGAGATATATACCTCGGGTTAGTGTAGATTAGATGTATTGATTCTCACTAGATTATAATAGCATAGAGTTAGTTTAAAGAGTCTGAATTAGATTAGCTTTAAATTCCTCTTAGATCAGCATAGTTCAAGCTCTACACACACGCACACACCCAAGGTCGGGAAACTGGTCCCGTTATCCCCAGTCGGACCCGCTATACTAAACAGATAAGGAGCTGCCAACCAAGGTTCGGACTGGGTGGGTATCCCCCTTGTTGTCGACCCGATTTTCGGTGCTTCAACACCTAGCGAAGCACTAATCACACATTAAAAACCTCATCCTTTTCCCATTCTAGGGCTCCCAAGGGCTACCTTCGCCTCCTATGCGGTCTTCATGGGCCTCAGTTAGTGGGCTTTGACCGAGGTCCTCGCCATTCCACGTCCACTGCCACTGCCACTGGTTCGGGGTGTTTTTGATACCATTTTGGATTTATTTAGAGATTTGTTTGACCTGATTCAGTCATGGATCTTTATATTATTTCTATGGATCTAATTCAGATCACAGCCTCCCTACTAAAAAACCTTTTGGACCACCAAAAGTTGGTTTAAGAGCATCGACTAAGTGAGGATATTGTTTCTTCACTTATCCAATCTCAATCCACTTTGCACTGCTTGGCTTTGAACCTTTGAGCCAAATCCTGAGGTACTCAACTTCTCCCCTGAACATTGTCCTCACCTTCTTGTCCAGCACTATGTCTTCCTACAACTCATTAAGGTATTTCGGTATTAGGTCATCAATAGAAGGCAATTAAATTTGATCTTTAGGGTCCTCAATCATTGAAGGTTCAAACAATCTTAAGAAATCGACATTTACGACTGAGTAGATTTTCATGTAAGCTAGCAGATCAAGGTGAAAAGCATTTTCACCAATTTTCTCAAGTATCCTAAAAGGTCCATACTTGACAGGTTTTAGTTTTTTACCTTCACCTTGCATCCTATCTTTTCTTATATACAGCCAGACCTGGTCTCCAACTTGAAAACTATGCTCCATCCGATGCTTATCATGCCTAGCCTTATACTCGGCCTAACTCTTTTCCAGTTGTTCCTGTACTGCCTGATGGATCTCCTGGATCTATTCAATGAACCTAGTTTCCTTGTCCACATCACTGTGTCCATCAACCATGGTATCCTTACCAAAGACAAAATCCAAAGGAGACCTTGGTATGAAACCAAAGTAGGTCTCAAAAGGAGATCTCTGTGTAGAAGAGTTTTTGGCTCTGTTGTAATCATGCTACACATAACACAAGTGTTCATCCCAAAGCTTAGGATGTTTACTACAATAACCTCTCAGTAACTGGATCACAGTCTTGTTTACTACTTCTGTCTGGCCATCTATTTGTGGATGAAAAGCTTTGCTTTTCTTTAACTTGGTGTCCATCAGTTCCCATAGACTAGACCAAAACTTCCCCACAAATTGGGTGTCTTGATCAAATACAGTGGAAATGGGTAATTCAAAGTGAACCCATACATGTTCAAAGAACAATTTTGTAGTTTGTTCAGCTGTGATATGTTTACTACAAGGTATCAAAAGACACATTTTGTTGAACCTATCCACAACAACATATAGATAATCATGACCTTTCCTAGATTTAGGCAGTCCTCCAACAAAATCGATGGAAACACTTTCCCAAGGGTGAAAAGGAATTGGAAATGGAGTGTAAAATCCTAGTTTTCTCTTGTTGGGCTTGCTTTTAGCACACATGGCACACCCCCTTACATATCTAGGAATTGTCTCATTCATTTTGGCCAATAGCAAAATATTTGTATTTGTGCAATTGTTTTGCTTACCCAAAAGTGACCTAATATCAAAGAAGTATGTGCTTCCCTAATTATGTTTATCCTCTCAGTTTGTGGAATGCAGAGTTTCCCACAATGGTATAAGAGTCGGTCCTTTATATGATAGTCAAATTCTTCTACTCTTTTGCTTTGACTCAAAGTTGCATATACATATTTAAAATCCATATCCTAAGCATATTGTTCTATGTAGTTTTCATGTAGCACAGAATTATGCTCAAGTATGGTAGATGCATTTATAATGGGTCTATATAACATGTCTGCAACCTTGTTATGTATGCCCTTTCTGTATCTGATGACTAAGTGAAATTGTTTTAGAAAACCCATCCATCTGTAGTGTCTTGATTGTTGCAACTTAGTTTGGGAGTGTAGATATTGAAGTGGTTGATGATCATTATGTATTATTGTCTCTTTTCCCATTAAGTAATGTTTCCACTTTTTCACACTCTTAACTAATGCATACAATTCTTTATCATATGTAGGATAGTTAATTACTGTAGGATTAAAAGTCTCATAACGATAACATATAGGTTTGTCATGCTGTGTGAACACTGCTCCCATGGAATAGCCATTGGCATTAGTTTGGATCTCAAATGGTCTTTGTAAATCTAGCAGTGCTAGTATAGGTGTTGTACTGATTTTCTCTTTCAAGGTGTTGAAGGATTTCTGACATTTGCCTCCCCACTGAAAGACCTTATTCAATCCTATTAAAGCATGTAAGGGAGCTGCAATCGAGGAGAAGTTAGAGATGAACTTTCTCCAATATTGTGCTACTCCTAGGAAGCTTCTCACTTCTGTATCAGACCTGGGTTTAGGCTAGTTCACAATGACTGCCACTTTAGAGGGATCTATTTTCAATTCACCTCCCCCTACTATATGACCCAAGCAGTTTAGAGATGTTTTTCCAAATTCAAATTTTGAGAGTTTAAAATAATTTTTTTCTCTTTTCAAAACATCTAATGTCTGCTTAACATGTTTTAAATATTCTTCCCACGTTTTACTAAAAATCAGAATGTCATCCAGATACACAATAACAAAATCATCAAGAAAAGGGTTGAGTACATCATTCATTAATCTCATGAAAGTAGCAGGAGCATTAGTTAAGCCAAAAGACATAACTAGCCATTCATACAATCCCTGCTTTGTTTTGAAAGTAGTCTTCCATGCATCTTGCTCTACAACTCTGACCTGATGGTATCCACTGTGGAAATCCAGCTTGGTGAAGTAAACAACTTCTTTTAATTGATCTAAAAGATCATCTATGAAAATAAGGGGATAATGATTCTTGATTGTTATCTTATTCAGTGCTCGGTAATCAATGCACATTCTGCACAAGCCATCTTTCTTTCTCACCAAAATGATTGGTGACCCACATGGTGATGTACTAAGCCTGATGAAGCCCTTCTCAAGGAACTCCTGCACCTACTTCTTGATTTCAGCATTCTCTAAAGCAGATAACCTGTACATCCCAATATTAGGAAATGGAACATCTTGTTGCAAAATAATATCATGTTCTATTCCCTTTTTGGGTGGTAGACCTTTAGGTTCTTGAAACAAGACATCATAATCTGAAATAACCTTTTCTATATCAGCTTGTTGTTCAGCATTACAACCCTCAAATACATTGGTTTTATCAGGTTTCTTTTCCTTTACAACCATCAATAAGAATCGTTTGCATGAATTAATCATTCTTTTCATCTATCCTGAGTTTATGAGACTATAATTATTCTTGAGCTTATGAGCTCTTACAAAGTATTTGATTCCATCTTTAACGAGTAGATACTAGTTCTCAGCTCTATAGAAAATAGCCTTTCTATCATACAAGTAGGGACTTCCTAAAACAATTCCACATATATCCAAAGGAATTATGTCTAACTCAACCTCATCTACAAATTCTGACCCAAAAGAAAACTTGAGTTTGCTCTGTCTAGTCACTTGCAGTTGTGATTTATCATTCAACCATCCTAATGGGTATGGTTTCTTGTGAGGTGTAGATGCTAATCCTAGTTTCTTTACAATTTCTTCAGAAATCAAATTTACTTGTGAGCCACTATCAAAAAAAGTATCAATCTTTTGATTTTTGGAAATAACTCGAATATGGAAAAGCTCGCATCTTTTTCTCTCATTTTCTTCATCAATAAAAGATTGAGCAGAATTACTAGTAGATGCTTCAGAATTCTTATCTTTTATACCTGTGGTTGCTATAATTGTTTCATCTCCCTAGTTTGACCCCAAATATCCCTGAATAGCTGTAGCTGCCTTCTTTTTCTTGCCCTTGGACTTCTTAGGTCTCCGCTCTGGATGCAGAATCCAACAATTCCCATCATCATGCCCCTCCTTTTTATAGTGAGTGCATGAAGCTTTGACTTTCTGTGCAGTGTTAGCCTTCCTTGCTTTCCACTTCTACTTTCTTTTCTCCTTGGTCTTGCTTACAATGGCTTGGGATGGTCCCCCAACTTTTGGATTTCCATTCTTTCCTCTAGCCTCTAGATGAGTAGCTTGTACAGATACCTCATCTATACTAGTGGATTTAAACTTGAGGATGGTGTGCCTCATGTAGCTGTGTAGACCACCAATGTACTTCAAAAGAGTCTTTGGTGAGTCTAATGAGATACCCAACATCTGTGCTCTCTTTCTGAACTCTTGGGTATACCCTTGCACACTTTTCCCTTTCAATTGCCAAAGAGTTTGCCAACTCATCATGGCCTGCTGCATTTAAGCCAATTGATAGAATTGCTTTTTGATTGCAGCAACGAATTCACTCTAGATAGAGATGGTCTTTCCATGTCTTTTGATATCACCTTGGGTTCTACCTTCCAACCAAACCAAGGAAATGCCTCCTAGGCATAGGCTTGCCAGCTGAATCTTACTCTTGTCCGATTTTATGTTCTGTACCCTGCAATACACATCAATTTGTCTAATCCAATTGTCCAATTTTTCAACATTTATCTCTTCATCATATATAGGCAAATCAAATTTAACATATAACTTAATAAAATATGCTTTCTTATTATGTACAGGGCTATTAGGAGGTGTGAGAAAGTGTTCCTCTTTCCCCTTTCCTTTGGAGTTGTCATGGAATTGAGACTCATATTCTTCTTTCTCTTGCTTAGAGCATGATGCATCTTCCACCTTTTTCTTTCTAAAGTCTCTCTAGATTTCTTCAACCATAGAATTTATAGCTAGGAAACTCTCTATGAATTGAGGTTCTGTCCCTATAGAACCTTCTTCTAACATCGTCTTTCGAGGGTAGACTCTCCCAATTTCAGGATTAGTTTCCACCAACTCTCCTTCTCCTAATTTGAGCTTTGACCTTGTGAGCATTCACAACTATACCAACACAATATTGTCTAACCTTACAGCCTAGAGCTCTGATATCACTTGATCTTATATTCACCCTATCAGTGACATTAGTTAAAGATTTGTTAAATGAAGGTATTACAGACTCATGTGCTGGTGTGTGTTATGTGTTATTGAAAGAATGAATCGATCAGATTGCCAATACACAGACAATAAAATTGAAAGACAGTAGAGAAATACAATAAGCAACACAAAGGCACAAACAATTTTAATAAGGACTTCACCCTATTCTCTAGGGCTACGTCTCCGGTCCAGCTTAAGTGGTGGCCTTGTTTTATTGTGTCTTTAAGCAGAGAAATTAGAATATAGGAACTCAATGTGAGTTCTCCTAAAGCAGATTTTGCTTGGTAGTGTGGTTCTTGGATTCCCCAAGCCCCTTGGAGTGCACAGACTCTTCTTCTTCCTACCATCTCTGTGACCTTTGGGTCTATAGTGGAAAGAGCCAAATGTGATGCTTAGTTTGGATAGATTCCTCTATGGGAAGGCTTGAATCTTCAAGCTCTCTGGTGCTCGATGCCGCCTATGGACAACTTGGCCCTCTGTCTCTTCTGCTTGGCTTTACTATTCTCTGTGTTCAGTCCCTCTCTCAAGGTTGTTTGTTCCACTTTGTCTCTCGACTTCTATCTCTCTCAATTACACTGATTCATTCAACTTCCTTTGTTCACGGCTTTAGCCATTCGGATCCTATGCATGTTCGGTTCCTCTTCCACTTGTTGAATCGCCTTCTACAGCTGTGCTTGGCATTCCCTGTGTTCGGCATCATCATGAATGCTTAGGGAGTGGCCACTTTTCCTCCTCTAAATGGCGCTAGCATGCTTCATCGGTTCATTTCTTCAATTACACCATGGATGCATTCTTCCTCCATCGTGGTGATCAAACAGATTCCAAATCTTTTTAGAATGCGGCTTAATTCCCTGTTGATTCTGCTTCTTTCCATCAGGTGCAATCTCAACTATCCAATCTAGGCTCTCCAGATCCAACGCCATATGCACATTTTGTACGGTTAACTTGCTCAACCGATAGCACGTCATCAACGGCAGTTTTCTCTCACCTCCACCTGCCATGCATCAATCGGTGTATGGAATTTCTCCACTCCTATCCAAAACGTCTTACCGTTCAAGGGCACCCTGATCAATACTGTCGGTTTTCGAATGCGCGGGTCCCGCCTTTGTACATTACCGTTTTTTTTCTTTTTTCGCTCGTGGTTTCCTAGCTCCCGATGTGACTGAGTGCTTAGGCTTCCGCTTCAGGATTCGCCTAGCGATGCATGTTTAGCACTAATTGTGCATTAAAAACCTTGTCGTTTTCCCATTCCGGGGCTCCCAGTGGCTACTTTGGCATCCTGTGCCATCTCAATGGGCCTAGGTCAATGCGCTTTGACCGAGGTCCTCGTCGTTCCACATTGGCTGCCATTGCCACTAGTTTGGGGTGTTTTTTATTCTATTTTGGATTTCTTTAGTGATTTTTTTGACCTGATTCAATCATGGTTCTCGACAGACTTTCTATGGATCCAATTCGGATCACAGACAGTTAATGGTAGTTAGTGGTCAATTAAGACCCCTCCATCCCTAAATGGTTAGGGGCCATTGTAATGATAGATTATAAATAGCAAGAAGAAATATGTAATCAAGGGTTGGAAATTTTGTTTCGGTTCAACTTCTCAAGACTGTAGATATTCTATAACTTGTAGTGTCTCGTCTTCATTTTTAGTAATGCAAGCTTCTTTTGTTGTTAATTTCTCAATGCCCATTTCTCCTTTGTTCTAAGCTTGTGCTTGAAGTGTTGTATTCATTATTTCTTCTACATCTAATGCTAGATAACTGTCATCTTATATCTGGATTAGAAAATTTAATGTATCAGTGAGTAGATCACTCAAGTTTCTTCTGTATCTAATGCAAGATAACTGTCATCTTATCTCTGCATTGATAAATTAGATTTGCAAGCTTCTTTACTAGTTGCAGCTAGCCATCCTACATTCTTTATGCATCTACTGGTGTGATTACTATTATTCATCTATTATCCTAATCCCAAAACTGTTGAGCATTGGTGGTCTAAAGCCTTGTAGTCTGAGGGCGTTCATGCATGTTTGAAGTGAAACAAAGTAGAAGTGGTTATCCGACTTGAACCAAACCATCACCCATCCCAATAAGTTCCTAGAACCATATTGAAGATTATATGTTACAAGGTATTTCCAAGCCACAACCTAGGAGAGTTTCGTAGAGAGCTAACATAATTGGTATTGTTGCTAGGGAGAGGAGATTGAAGCTTAGCTTCCCTGGGAGAACGACATAGATCCAGCTTTGATGATAGACAAATTCTAGACACATTTTTGGTTGTAATCATCTATCTGGCGACTCTACTGGAGGCCGAACCTCTTGGCAACTCCACCTCACAGTTCTAGCTTAGTTCGTGAGGCACACTTGGAGAAATCCTTAGAAATCACCAACTGACCTAGTACTTGACCCTGAGAATATTATCAAGGGAAGAAAGTTATCACAAAAGGGAGAATCACGATCAGGTAAACCTAAACATTCTTATACATCTCTTCAAGAAAGGCTTGTAACAAAGCACATACATATTCAGAATATAGCCTCTAGCACTAGCAGTGAAGAAACATTTTTAGAGACTCATAAAGCTCCTTATTCTTTAGGTCCTCCTTTGGATTTCAGCCCAAAGGAAACCTCCCCTCCTGTCCATCATATTCCTTTAACCTTGTCAATCATTTCTCAACTCCCTACCTTTCCGACTGCCAACACTTTCTCATCTACGTGAGTCATAGTAGGCCCACAAGCACCCACCAAAATGGAAAGAATCATAGCTCCTAGGTATGGGCCCTTGGTATTGCCTACTTCTTTGAATGCCATGCCTATAGGAGAATATTAGAAGTACATGCCTAAGTTCACTGGGACAAAAGGAGTCACAGTAGAGGAACATCTTGAGTCATTCTATAGCTACGCTGATAATCTAGACATTAGTGAAGATGATGTGTGGATGAGTGTATTTGTCAAGAGGCTAGAAAATGGTTCAGAGAATTAACCCCTAGTTCTATAATAGACATTGAGGCCTTAGATGATGTGTTCCTAAAGCATTAGGGGGATAACAAAGATCTGCTCTATTATCATACTGAGTTTGGCAACCTAAAAAGGGAAAATGGGGAGTCACTGTCCCATTCCATTAAAAGGTTCAACCATATGTACAACAAGATACCAATTGTAGTGAAACCTACTCCCACCTCTGCCAAACTCACCTATGCTAATGCCTTTGATTCTGAATTCTGTCTGCTATTGAGAGAAATAGAAAGAATATGTGCTTCTCTAGCCAAGATGTAAGATGTAGCCTTGGAAGTAGAATCCAACACCATGGATGTAGAAAAGCTCAAAGGGCATGTTGACCAAAGGAGACAGAGGGGTAAATCTTCCTCATCTTCAGACCCCAATATAGACAAAATGACCAAGATGATAGAGTCATTGGCCTCAAAAATCTTGAAGCTAAAAGTTGAGCAACATTTAAGGAAAGGAAGGGCTCCTAACACATTCACTCCTAGAAACCCAAATCCATATAGGAGAGCAAATGAACAATTGTAGATCATCCAAGGGGCCAAAGAGGCCAGTGAAGAACAGAAGGTGAGGAATCCTTTCTAGAACGTAGTCATGGAGGATGAGCAGTTTGATGAAGAGGATGAGATCCATTGCACTGAAGGCCAAAGCTTTGCTTCCTTTCTGACATTAGCTGCTTATAAGGAGTCATTTCTCAAGGACTAGACCAGCCAAGAATGGGACAAGGAAGTTGTTCTGCAAGCTGAGGATCAGCTAAGATATAATCTAAGGTCAAGGATGAGTAATGTCAAAGGAAGTCATGTCCAAAGAGTTGTTTTCATCATCGAGTAGTGGATTAGCAAGCATAAGTGACTAGCAGCTAATCCCATCATCCTCAAGGCACTAGCTCAAGAGGTAAGAGGCCTTGACAAGTCCCCCCCCTTTCAATTTCGAATCAGAAGTCTAGAAGTTAAAAATATCTATACCTTTGATAGAACTAGTAAAGAATGAGTCCTTTAAGAAATCCAACCTTGATGCCCTTGAGCTCAAAGCCACATAAGCATCAAGTGATTGTGTCAATTTGCAAGATGATAAACCTCCAGTTGTTCTTAGTAGCATGACTAAACCCACTGATGACAATTCCCCATCATTCTATGTCTCCTTGACCATTGATGACAAAATCCTTCACAATTTCCTACTGGACACAGGTTCCATTCATAATCTAATGCCCAAGGCTATCATGGATGAGTTAGGCCTTGATATCACCAGATCTTATCATGACTTGTTCTCTTTCAATTCTAGAAAGGTGAAATGTTTGGGGTTAATCAAAGATCTATCAATCACCCTGTCTCAACTACCCATGCAGAGCATGATGATGGATATTGTAGTAGAAGATGTCCCCCCTAAGTTTGGCATGCTACTTTCTAGAGGATGGATCAAGAGGTTGGGTGGGACATTACAAAATGACTTGTCCTATGCCACTGTCCCAGTCTTTGGGGGAGAAAGTAGAAGGCTATACAGGGAAGCCCAGCTGGCATATATCATCGGTGATGAAAAGAATCCCACTAATCATCCCATTTATGTTATGGACACTGATTTTCAAACATGTATTCTCCAAATTGAAGAATCCAAGTTGGCTTTGGTGCAACTCAAGAAACCAATATGCCAGGTTATGGAGAAAGGAGGGCCACAGATTTGGGAGATGTTCTTTGATAGAGCTTGCTCTAGGGAAACTGTAGGAGTAGGCATGGTGTTGGTATCCCCAACAAAGGAATGCATACATCTGCCTTTCAAGCTGACTTTCCAGGTCACCAACATTATAGCAGAGAATGAGGCTTTGATATTGGGCTTAAATGTTGCTAAATAAATGGGAATCAGAGACATAAATGTGTTTGGAGATGTCGATCTCATCATTAAACAAGTGAACAAAACATTCCAAGAAAAGCACCCAAGGCTGAAAGCATACAAAGATCAGGTATGGAGGCTCAAAGATTCTATTAGTAGCTTTTGTATCTCATACATTCCCAGAGTAAAAAATCAGCTTGCTGACTCCCTTGCTATTCCTGCTAGCATGTTCATCCCTCCCATGTCCCCTAAATTGGTTTATGAAGTTCAGGTAAAATATAGGCCATCTCTGCCCGATAATGTCAAATACTTGAAATTTTTTGAGGATGATGATGAAGTCAATAGGTTTCTACAAGTCATCGATGAATTCTCTGAAATGAAAATCAATCAAGAGAATGAAGCCATGGAGGAATGTCACCAGTCTCAATGAAGAAACAAAATTGGCTAAGACAACATTGTACAATTGCCTAGTAACCATATACCTAAAGGGTTGATGCCTCTAGAGAAGTTGTTTGACTATAATGATGTACCCTATAAGGCTGCCCAAAAAAGAAAATGTGTCTGTAGTCCATAAACATAACACAGGGAGCCCAGACCACCCAAAGTATATAAATATCTCCACACACTTGTCTACTGCCCAGAGTTCTGAGTATTGCACCCTAATGAAGCAATTTACTGATGTCTTTGCCTGGGAATACAATGACCTTAATACTTATGAAAAAATATCATTCAACATAAGATCCCATTGGAGAAAGACATCATCCCTTTCAAGAAGAAGCAAAGACCCATAAACCGCCTGCTACTCCCTTTGATTGAAAAGGAAATTAAGAAATTGTTGGCCACCAAGATCATAGTTCCCCTGAGGTATTTGAAGTGGGTAGCCAACCTGTTAGTTGTGAGGAAGAAGAGTGGGGAAATCAGGTTGTGTGTTGACTTTAGGAACTTGAAAAAATGCTCTAAGAAAGACAATTATCCCCTGCCCAAGATGGAACATCTGCTACAAAAGGTTTGAGGGGCTAGAGTCATGTCTTTCTTGGATGGGTTTTTAGGGTATAACCAAGTTGCTATACATCAAGAGGGCCAAGAAAAGACTACCTTCACCACTCCTTGGGGCACTTTTATGTACTCCAAGATTCCTTTTGGATTGATGAATGTCAGGGCCACCTTTCAGAGGGCCATGGATATAGCTTTCGTAGGAGAGAAGGAGAAGTTTGTCCTAGTTTACTTGGATGAAAAAACAGTTTTCTCCAACATTCATTAGGATCATGTGCAACATTTGAAGGAAGTGTTCTAAAGTGCAGAAAGTTCAAGATTTTAGTAAATCCTAAGAAGTCATAGTTTTGTCTAGAAAAAGGCAAGCTCTTATGACATATCATTTTTGCTGTAGGTGATAGGATCAACCTAGCAAGAGTTAAAGCAATATAGACATTGTCTATCCCAAGATCGAAAAAGGACATTGAATCCTTTTTGGGAAAGATCAACTTTGTGAGGAGGTTTATTCCCAATTTTTTAGAACTAGTGAAACATATCACCTCCATGCTAAAAAAGGGATCAGAGATTAAATGGACCAATGCAACAAGAAAATATTTTTAAGCCATCAAAAGAGCTATTATGGAATCTCCCACTCTAATCAACCCAGAATATAACAAGGAGTTCCATATCTTCTCTTTTTCTTCCTGTGACACCCTTGCAACAGTCTTGTTGCAAAGAGATGATGAAGGTACAGAGCACCCAGTGGCCTTTCTCAGCAAAACTTTAAGGGATGCTGAATTAAGGTATGGCGTTATTGAAAAATAGCCTTATTCTCTCATAATGTCTTTAAAGGCATTCTAAATTCACATTTTGTACTCCAAGGTAGTTGCTATGTACCCTCTACCTCAGTAAAGGATGTCCTAACTTAGCCAGATGTTGATGGAAGTAGGGCTAAATGGATTGCAAAGCTCATTGAGTTCAACATAGAATTGAAGCCCACCAATCTTGTCAAAGGCCAAGACCTGGCTAAGCTTATGGCTGAGGAAAATTGTAGTCTGCTGGACATAAATTGCATAGGCGCTGATTCAGAGGTTGAACAAGTAGAGGAGGAAACAGAGGAACTAGGGTAGAGCTAGTCTTTGGCTGAAAATTTGGCTTCTTGCGAAAGGTATTCTAGAATAGCTCACTTCTCGCTAAAGGTAGAAATCCCTCTAGGGCTTAGCTCAATTCAAGCTAGAACCATCAAGCTCAAAGCAACAACCTGCTTTATTGGAGGGACCCATCTGGAATCCCCTTGAGATGTCTAGACAAAGAGAAATTTGTGGAGATCATGCACCAGTTCGATTCTAGCATTTGTGGAAGACATCATTATTGGAAAACCACAACCCACAAGACTCCGAGAGCTAGGTATTATTGGCCCACTCTATTCTCTGATGTGTTTTCATTTGTGAAATCTTGTGATGAGTGCCAGAGATTTGTAGGAAGGCAACAACTAAAATCTTTGCAGCTGAAGCCAATACATACTAGTGGCCCCTTCCAGTAGTGGGGTCTAGATTTCATAGGGGAGATTAATCCACATTCCAGCAACCATCAAAGATGGATTTTAGGAGCCACTGATTATTTTACAAAATGGATTGAGGCCATCCCCACTAAGAATTCTGATCACCAGGTTGTCATGAAATTCTTGACAGAAAACATTTTCACCAAGTTTGGTTGCCCAAACAAATTGGTTACAGACAATGTAGCAACTTTCAGGGTGAAAGAATTGGTGGACATGTGTGACTCAATGGGCATTAAACTAGTGCATTCCACCTCATATTATCCTCAAGGTAATGGCCTAGCAGAATCATCCAATAAAATCCTAGTAAGGATAATCAAAAAGTTTCTAGAAGACAACAAGTGGAGCTGGGATTCCAAGCTGAAGTTTGCATTGAGAGCTAACAGGGTTACCACCAAGAAGTCCACAAGGAATTCTCCATTCAAGTTGGTATATGGCACTGACACGGTTTTTCCAATCCAATTGATCCTCCCCGTGGCTAAATTTTTGTAGGAATAGCAAAACGAGGAAAATGACATGGCAAGGAGGATGAGTGATTTGGCTGAAGTTCATCAGATTAGAGATCAACTGATTTGGAGATTTGCAGTACATCAAAGGAAAATCAAGGAAGCTTTTAACAGAAAGGCAAAGATGGAAAATTTTTGGGTTGGTGACTAGGTTCTCAAGTGGGATGCACTGAAGGAAAAGAAAGGCAATCATGGTAAATTTGATGCTCTATGGATAGGACCATTTGTCATCTCTCAGGTCTAGGGAAGTAATACTTTCATGCTACAATGTTTGGAAGGAGAAATTGTTTTCTATGGCCCAGTCAATGGGCGGTTTTTGAAAGTTTAGTTTGTTTAAGGCTTTCAAGCCTCAATATTGTAAACATGTTATTTTTCAATGTTTA